>SNQJ01S0001584.1:0-24279 GCA_010110895.2 Picea sitchensis
TGTTTCACAAAACTAACATGTAGATGTAATCGATTAACTTTCATTAGTGGTGGACCCTCCTAAAAGTTTGTACATGTTATTTCTAGCTATTATCATCTTTAAACTTCATTTACGCCCGAAAGACATGTCGATTTTGTGTTATACATTTCACAATGGATCAGTTATATTGACTTAAAAAAACCATTTTGTCATACATCTAGATTACCAGTCTACTAATTTTGTGCTTGTTTCACAAAACTAACATGTAGATGTAATCATTTAACTTCCATTAGTGGTGCACCCTCCTAAAAGTTTGTACATGTCGTATCTAGCTATTATCATCTTTAAACTTCATTTAAGCCCAAAAGACATGTCAATTTTGTGTTATGCATTTTGTAATGGATCGGTTAGGAAGAATATAGTTTGTAGCTTTGTTGGTTGTCACCAATGATGTTAGTGGTTTATAGTAGTGTATCACTATAATTAACATAGATTCAATTTAAATCCCTTAATGATGATTGGAGTGTCCAATTGAAATATTGAGATTTTTCAAACTTGAAGACGGTTCAACTTAAAAAAAAATACTCATAAATAAATTAAATTAAAAAAAAAGTGAGCACTCTTTCTATTTTTGATAAATCAAAGATAAAATAAATACATACTAGTGATAACTTCGTACTATCAACTACAAAATTGAAATAAAAATGTAAAAAAGGTTGTTTATAAATATTTTGTTTACATTTCTAATTAACTTCAATGCAAATTAGAAACAATTTCCTTTATTAAAAATGGAAGATGTTGTCTAGTCTGCACATTAGTCTGCACATGAGATGATGCTAATTTTGTGAAATAAACATAAATTAAATGAATTATTTAAATTATTTATTTAAATGGATCTAAGCTGGGTTGTATAGCACCTAACTATTCTCGATGCAATAATCACCAGTTTAGATCCATATTAAACCATGATATATCAAGGTGTACATTTTTTTATCATTCAATTCCATGTCATGTATTAATTACTTCATATTAAATAATAAAAAAAGTCACACCTTGAGAAATTTGATCCCTCTAGGTGCTTGATAGCTTTGGATTTAAGATGGATCTACACTAGTTTAATTTTTTAGATGTATGCAGTTATTTAATATTTTTTCACATTACCTGACAACATCTCCCACATACTAGGTTGTAGAGCATCTAACCAGTCTTTGTGCAATGATTCATACAACTTCATTTTCAAGGGGGTGCCATTGTTCTTAACCATTAGACCCAATCAAAATGTTCTTAACCATATCTTTTAATGAAAATCTTCTAATCTACACTTTTTTGGTGATCCTTGTGGTGATGTACGGTCTTATGTTTCTAAGAGTAAATTTATAACTAGGAAAATTCATATTTTTTGATGATTATTTTTTGGAAAAGGGAAAGTTTCATTTATTTTTTTGAAAACTTTAATGAATTTTAAAGGTGATGTATGGTCTTATGTTGTAAGAGTAAATTTATAATTAAGTATATTCATATTTTTTGATGATTTTTTTTTGAATGGAAAGTTTATTTATTTTTTTGAAATTTTAATGATTTGTATAATTTTAAAATGAACCACAATTTTTAAAAACACAATTTCATAATCAAAGTTTAAATATTAATAAAATGTAAATATTTTTTTAACAAAAAATTTCAATGAAAAGAGATTAGATTTATCCACTTATTAATCTCCCAATCTTTCATTATTTCACTTATCTTTATTTTACTTAAAGTGTAAATATATTTTTAACAAAAAATTTCAATGAAAAGAGTTAGATTTATCCACTTATTAATCTCATAGTCTTCCACTATTTCACTTATCTTTATTTCACTTTTTCAAATACAACTATATCGATACTTAATTACTATTAAAATTTTACTTTTAATTTAAAAGTTTTTATCTATTTTAAATAATTTTTTAATTTAATTTTTTTTTATCTATTTTAAATGATTTTTATCTATAATTGATAAGTATATAAACTACACACCTACCATTTTTTCTTTATAAAAGTATTTTACAAACCATCTCACACACATATATAATTTTAAATGTTTAATACTTTCTCCTTTTAAAACTTTCTCAATGACCTAGATTCTTATTTAATACATATTATAAGAATTGTCTCATGAGAAAAAAGCCATCAATATAATATATAATAGTTAATTTTTAAACAATATTATATCAAATTATATTACCAAACTAAATTTATCAATCAAGATAGTATTGAAAGTTTGTACTTTACTTTAAAGTGAATCTAATTTCCTACATAGAAAGCTAAACCAAAGTATATTTTTATTTCGTATTTAATATTAGGTTTATCTTATTTATTATGAAGTTAAATATTTCTTTCTCTAATATGGATGATCAATTATAATTTTTTACAATTGAGTAAAATTTTGTATTTATGATTTTTTTAACTTAAAATTGAAGGACTATTAATTTATGTGAATGCAAATTAAAAAATAATAAATATATTGAAATGCCATTATTTTCCTTAAACTAATAAGGATGAATGTCAAATTCCAGCACGAGTCACGAGTCTTAATGGTAAAAACATAAAATTAAAAGGAATAAATAAGTTCCTACATTTAGTTAAAAAAGACCTCAATCATTATTTTTCTTAAACATTAACTTGTCATTGACACTAACACATTATTATGTAGCATATGATATGACATTGGGTTGGCCATGAACACAAAGACTTACCATAAATATTGATCCTTGTTTTCTTACCCTAATACTAGAGTATGTTACTACAAATGAATTAGTCATTGCCACTTCATTAGTGATCTAGAATTGGATCTAGGAGCTTGAAGGAGCTCAGAAAGGCCTAGAACTAAAAGTTCTCAGAATGGCTTCAAAACGGACTTGTGCCTAGACCTCGTCGATACGAACCCAACACAACTTGAATGGGCTCAAACGAACATCTTATGTTCAAGTTATGGCGATCTGTTCTTTTTTCCAAACAGGCAAAAAAATGCTGACTGTACAGTCCGTACAATGCCACGTGGAAGCTGACTGTACAAGCTGTATAGTCATAAAACTAACGTAGCATTCATAGTTGGCGATGACATGGCAGGGACCGTACAACTGATGTGGCAGGTTGACTAGGTGTACGGACTGATGACATGGCAGGTACAGGTGGACCAACTAGGAAGTGACACATGTCACCACTGTAAGGGAAACACGTGGCACGCTCGTACGACGACACATGGCATGTCATATGGAGACATGTGGCAGACGGTGACTAGGAAAGTATGGTGACAGGGCAGACATGTGGACCAGTTGACGTTTGAAACTTGGCATCAGTCGACGAATGAGAAGGTGCCACGTGGCCGAGACATGGGCTACCATGTGGCACCTCGACATTAGCTAAAGTTATAACAAAAATTTGGTGTCCATCGAGTTCGAACGCTTGACCTCCTATTCAGGAAAATACATCACGTAGGCTGGGCTACCAACCCATCGACTGGATGGATCTTACTCTATAATAGTCATGCTATTATTTAAGCTTGGAACATGGCTAGTTTGGTGGAGGGTCGAGCTGGGGCTGGGTTCGAACCCTTAGGAGAGGTCCCATGCGATAGTGCTATATGATCACGCCCCAGTCTATATACACCGGTTGACGCAGTTATGGGTGGTGCTAGCCCCAGATCTTGGTCATATCCTTGTCCCATATGGCTGGGGGATGCATCTCGGGCCTACACCATACTTTTGGCATGTGGGTAAATGGATAACACCTAGTTGGTTGGCCTTGCCTACCGACCAACAAAGTCAAAAACCCCTTCATCAAAAGAAGGAATTTCGGGAGCTATGGTGGACAAAAAACCCTCCTACTTGGACCAAGTAAGTATAAATTCCCTCCTCTTTCACTTCAATTCATTCATTTATGTTTAGTTTTTAGTTTTGGAGGAACATGCCCTTGTAAAAGGGTCACATCTTTGTGTACGCGGGTTGTCCATGGACAACCCACGTATGTACTCGGGCAAAGAAATAAACAACCTGAGTACATATGCGACTGTGAAATATACAACCCGCGTACACCTCTCTTTGTATTGAAAAAATTAAAACACAAGTATTAATTCCTCTCCAACATTTTGTATATGACAAGATGTATGTTCACTTGAGGGAGACAGACCATGAGGAGATGGATGTCTTGGTCGAGGAGGACCTTGTGGCTTATGAAAATTCTTCCAGTGTCCATTCATGAGGGCACAACCAAGGTTTATTAACACTCTTGTGGAGTATTGGCATCCTAATGCATAAGCTTTCATGTTGGAGGTTCAATTACTGACCCCGACTATAGAGGATATTTACTTCTTGACCGACCTCTCTAGAAGAGGGGAACCGGTCAACTTGAGGACCTTGCCTCTAGGGTTGTTCAACATTGGGGACTATATCAACATGTATTGTGAGGCTAGTACTGAGAAAGTGGGTTCTCAAGTGTCGATTCACAAGATCACCATCTTCTCCCTACGAGTGATTCTACTCATGATTGGGTGGATTATTGGTTCTATGGCACTCCATTAAGCCTCTCGTGCACATATACACTGTGCAGTTCAGTGTTTGGAGGAGACAATATTTGACTGGAGTACTACCATGCTAGTATGCATGAAGAGAAAACTCAGAGAGTGTCGTAGGCATACCAACAATAAATTTGGGTTCGGTACCATATTATGTTGCTTCTTCTTCGAGAGGGTGCCCAGTTTCAGTCCTAGATAGACAGTATGGGGGCATAGTTCCTCCTTCCCAACAGTGAGTAGGTGGGAAATTTTACTACCTAGACAGTGTGGATGAAGGATGACAGAGGCATTTGAAAACAAATTCTTTGATTGGTGGGCATGTCAAATCCCAGTCATAGAAGATTATCCCTATGCAGGGATTATCTTCCTTAGAGATCTAGACATGCCCGTGCCCCATGGCAAGGAGCGTGATCATATAGGTAACATATGTTTTTGAAGTTATTAAATTTTTAATTTTCATATATATCTTTTTTATGTGTGTATCAGAGTACTTACTTGTGATTCTATTATGTACATATGTGGAACCCGTTTGACCGACATACTTCGCCAGGACTAGGCGTCTTCCTTGACTATAGGTAGGACCAATAAAATTAGGAGGACCGACAGCTGCGGGAGAAGCCCCAACTAGAGAGGCTGACAGAGTCCTACTCCGAGTGGAGAAGAACCTCACTTCTCTCACTCGTGCAATTCCTATGGTTGATATCGAGGATCTCCCCCCAGGTATGCAACCACTTGTAGTAGGGGTGCCTCGGACCTGGGTGCCTATACCTTAGATAACGTTGAACCATTTACATGCCGAGGTTAATTTTTGTACTATGTATTATGATGACTTAAGCCCGATGATGTATACCGATGAATTTCTTAGGATTTCATGGCCACTTTTGTACTCATGACACTATTCTGGATATTGTGTGTGTGTGTGTGTGTGTGTATATATATCTTTTTTGTTTTATGGATAACATTTTTTACAAATGTATTTACATGTCTATGTGTGTTCTTTTCTTTTACATGTGGGAAAAAATCCATTCTAAAACTTGATTAGATAGAGTATCAATTAAATGACTAAATATCCTAGGAACACGAATATATGTAATGTAATCAAAAGATCATTCTAATAGGCACACCCTAAGGAATCGTCAGTGAAGAGTGGGATCATAAACACAGTAAACCTAATTTAACTAGGACACAACCAGTTGAGAATCTAAGTAAACTTGGAGGAGAGAAATTCCATGTGACAAAGCATCACGTAGAAATTCTATCACTATGCTCTATTCGACAACATTATTGGTTTCATTGCCTAGAAAAATACCTCAAGAAGATAGAAACTGGCCTCCAGGTGTGAAAATCACCCAAGTTGTGGAAGCAAGCCTCTGAGTGTGTTGGCTAGTGCTTTCCGCGAACCCAAAGTAAACCTACGATTCACTTGACATTTTCCATAGTGAAAAAAAGACATAAATAACTACACGTCCACAAGACAAAAAAGACAAAAATGGATAAAAGGATATACATATATACAAGAATCCACCTAGGTGACCGACCTAAGAGTAGTACTTCTTAAGGTAGATCCCAATTCTAGGCTTCTCTAAATATTTCCCTCAAAATCAAGTAGACGATAAGCTCCCTTTTCTAAGACCTTTTTCACAATGAAAGGTTTGAACCACATGGGTTTGAACTTGACTTCCCCCAGGGGATATTTGTCTTGGTCATAGACCAGGACAAGATCACCTTAAGATAAAATAAGAGGGAGAATGGATCGATCATACTGACACTTGAATCGTTTCCTATGATCCTCGTTCTCCAAGGCCATGTCACGACGTTGTTCATCGAGCTGCTCGAGATATAGAAGGTGTTCCTCAAGACTGCTTCTAGTCCATATATGAGTTGAAAAGGTGAAAAAAAGTGGTAGTCTTCAAAGACGTTCGATAGGCCCACAATGCCGAATACAACATCAAATGCCAATTTGACTTGGCCGAATTGATCGTCCGCTGAAGAATAGTCTTGAGAGACTTATTCACAGCTTCAACCTGACCATTTTCTTGTGGTTAATAGGGTGATGAATTTTCCTGTTTGAAGCCAAGCTTTGATGTTAACTCATTCATCATCTTATTTTGGAAGTGACTGCCATGGTCAGTGACAATCTTCTTTGGGATACCGAATCTTGTGACTATCTAATTAACAATGAAAAGGGTAGTGGTTTCTCCATCATTGTTAAATGTTGACACAACTTCGACCCACTTAGTGAAGTAGTCTACTTCTACGATGATATAACGATTCCCCCTCTTAGAATCCGAGTGACATGTAGTGAAATCAATCCCCCACTTGGTGAAGGGATCGACAATAATGACTAGAAACATAGGCGTAGGGTGTGCCTACATCTTTCGACAAAAGATCTGGCATGGGTGGCACTTATTGACCACCTCAACACAATCCTTGATTAATGAGGGATAGACATATCATGTGCGTAGGGACTAGTGATTTCCTCTAGAATCACCTCGTCAGAGGTCAAGACCAACTCTAAAGGATATTGAGTTGTGAGAGAGTCCTGAGCCCAAATAGGCTCGAGAACTGGATCTAGCTCCTATGAGCGAGATGAATCAGGGTTGGCCGAGGTTTGCTGGAGAATGTTGTATGCAACCTCAACCACAGATAAGGGCATGGCCCTGCCAAGGTTCCCTATCCCTTCCATCGAAGCCGATGGGGAAGATAAATTCCACGGGTCGTGAAAGTAGCTCGTTTTAAAAGACGACACTTGAAATATTGCAACCCTTGATTGGTTGGGAACAACCGATATACAATTTACATCGTTGGAAGGTGACATATAATAAAAGGTTCCGATCAATGACATAAATAAACCGACACCTAATTTGGCAGTACCAGGATGTGGGTTATCAATCATCGGGACCGTGGAATCCCCCGATAAAGGGTTAGGACGAGAGAAGGAAAACTGGTCGATGGTTACAATTCGGCCCTCATGCGAAAAGAATAAGACCTGAAAAATAGTGGCAACCACTGCATGCATCGTGTAAGTCCAACTATGTCCTAACAAAATATTGTAGTCAAGAGGTGCATCAACTAATTCAACCTCGATGCACACAATTTTACCTCCTAACTGCACGGGGAAAGAAGGAATTATTCTATGTGGTCTAAATGATCGACCATCAAAATCCATAAGCAACGTAGGTGACAGAGAAAACTTAGCTTGGCCAATGGCCTTCCAACATACCAATGGAATCAAACAAGTCGAGGCACCCTCATCAACAACCATACATAAAATGTTCCGTGTCAACGATTTCATGGTGTATTCCACTACTATCTGAAAGGATACTTGGTGAGGAAGATGAGGTTTAAGGTCAGTTGGATCGAAAATGATCGTTCCTAGGTTATTAGTCTCTGTCACTCCCAAAGTGGAAAACATAGATTTTCTCCATGAGGGGAAACTTTGGACAACCTCTAGAGAAGGCACACACAAGGGGTCTATGCCATATCCTCCATGACAGAGTAGTTCTAAGCGACCCTCTTGTTTGGGTTATGGGAAGCCTTCTTAAAAACACCTTTAGGGATGCGAGTCATTGTCTCTCCCACTGTCTTCTCAATTTGAAGAGGAGTCAATGGGTTAGTGGCCTCCTTGTCCTTCTCAACATATTTCGGTGTTCCGTAGTCACGATTCTTGGTGGATAAATGAACATCATTTTTCATCATGTAAACGTTCGTGGTCAGGTTGTTAGGAGAAGGTGCAGAGGGTCCCTGACTGCCCCCAACCGTGCTCATGGATGCAAAAGCCTGAGCCATATTTTTCCCTTGTGGAAAAGGGTTTTTCAAAACAATAGGCTGTTGATGTGCTAATAGCTTCTGGGCTTCTGCAATTCAAGGGAATTGGTGAGTTGAGTGGTCTTCTGTGCAAAGATTACATAGATACTTTGACTTATTCTTCTCAGTTTTTCCCTCACCAGAATTGTTAGCAACCTGTTTATCCCCTTTACCCTTCTTATTTCTCTGTTTATACTTTCCCTCATTTTCTTGGTTGGCCTTGGGAGTCCTCAATTGCACACTATGTACATCTGATATCTGGGTAGTGGGGGAAACTAAACTAGGAGTTTGGCTGGCCACAATCTACTGTATCAACAATTGCTGCAACTGATTCGACAATAGATCCATGGAATTTATTTGTGTTAATCCTACTATGCCATCATAGTGGGGCCCAAAATTTTGTTTGGACTTATCAAGAGTAGATCGTGGTGTATCTGGTAATATCTTGTAAAGCATGCCAGACCAAGAGTAAATTCGTTCTAGTCGTTGGGCTCTCATAATAGCCTCTTCCATAGAAAACACCCTGGACGTTGATATGTCTTTGGACATGCAAGGAACCAAAGACTTCAAGAACCACTCAATAAAGAAAGTAGGAGGAACCTTTACCTTAATCAATATCTTTCTTCACCACCATTCTTTGATATGATCAAAGATATGGTCAGCCTTGGTTTGTTCGAAGTTTCCACCAACTCTGTGCTGTCATCGTATCTCACCGATAACTGGAAATGGTTGAAGAAAACCATCACCAGGTCATTAATGTAAGAGTACTTTGAGCTATTGAGATCGATATACCACTTTGCAAAACCCCTTATAAGAGTGATTTGAAAAAGGTGCAACTGAACAAAGTCGTCTTTCAACGAGTTTGAGGAGCACCAAAAGTGAAAGGTAGTTAGATGATCACCTGGATCTTCGCCAGGCTTTCTCTCAAACTTCAAAATATATGAAGGAAACTTAATCGGCATGGGGGGCCAATGTGGGTCATGACAGATCGAGTCATTCAATAATCTCAACAAGTATGGAAAATGCAAGGTTTCCAGAAAGGGTAGTTTCAGTTGCAGAGTATTTACAGGAAAAGAGGGTGTTGGATTTTGACTAGCACCAGGTTTCTAGGAAAAGTTGGACTGCTGGACAAGGTTTTGGTAGAAACCATGGCCTTGACCATCAAAAGGAAATTGTGTCTGTTGAGGCATCATCGGTTGACTCCCGAAATTGGACGACGTAGCCTATGTTGGGATTGCTCCCTATGTTATGTTCCAAGGACCTTGGTTGGGGATTCCCCCAACCGATCCGCCTGGCATAGGTACAAAACCTTGTCTCGGTTCCATTGAGTATGTAAGGGGTTTCCCCCAACTGGAATTCCTTTCGAGGGAAACAATCCCTTCCAATGATTCCAAAGACCCTGTGTGGAGTATACTCCAGTTGTTGCTCCCTATGAAGGAATGGTATGTTGCATTGAGTTCTTTTGACCAAAGATGGGGCTTCCCTCTATTGGGAAAGTCATTGTTTCCAAACACACCAAACAAAGAGAATGACATAGATCCCACCCACATTGTGTAGGATGAAGGTCCCAAAATGCCTCCACTAAACAAGATATAATTAGTGTTAGGCCCGATTGGTTGTTGGAACGCACCACCAAGTGAAGGGGACAAAGGAGGTATATGAACCCCACCATAAGGTATAAAATTAAAAGGGGAAGTAGTGCCCGCGGCTGATCCTTTTAAGGGAGTGTTAGAGATTCCTGCCCCGAGAACCATGGTCTATAAAGTAGAGTAGGTAAGCATTGAATTCATGTCAAAGTCGGGCATCCCATATGGGAAGGGAGCGCCTGTCACGTTCTTGAGAATGAAACAATGGTTGAAGCCGTCATATGAATTAAAGAACTACCCAAAGTCATGAGTGTCAGGATAGTCGTGGTCCTGACAGGTGAAAGTGGGGGAGGAGGTACAATCCCCCCTCCAGTGGTAGATGTAACGAGAGTACAAGGACTCCCAGACGAAGTATCAACGTTTTCTTCCATCACCCCTTGACGAATGAACTGAAATTTAGGAGAAGTCACCTCGGGGGGGACTATCTGAATTAAAAGTAGTGCCGATGGGTCGGTGATCAGAGGATTTGTTGGCCTGAAACCCTCAGTATCAAGGTCAGAAATGATAGAATCCTTCAGTGCTGGAAAGTCTCCTCTCGGAGAAGGATTGGGTACAGTTTCCTACAGCCTGGTCGCTTCGAACGATCCTTCTTGATCAAGTCTTCACCTCAATGGTGGCGGAGGTGGCTCCAAATTATCTGATGACAAGACCTGAAACCTTCATGACCAACAAAGCTATTGATATTCCACTTTTTGAAATGATCAACCGCAGTAAGGTTTGACTAGCGTGGAATACAGAGCACACACTAAAAGCTTCCTAAAGATAAATCAAGTAATCAATGAACTAGTGGGAAGGATGGTTATGCCAATCGACAGTAGAGAAACTAATCGGTGCAAGTGCAACTCGAACATGGAAGTACCCTCTGGGTATACTCTTCGAAGTGCGATCCAACGTTCGCCCTAGGTACCGCGATATACCCCCATAGTCACCTGTGTAAGTCCGTAAAATATAGGAAACTAAGTTGCCAGCTTGTAGTCAGTCACCAGGAGGGTACAGTCGATAGTCGGGCATATCATAATGAGAAGGATAACAAGTCTAAATCCCTTTAAGGGTACCGAAATAAATTGGTCCAGAAGACAACTAAGGATCTCGAACGGATTTGAGGTCCATGAAGCTCCTTAGGAAAATGTGATTAGTATTGCTCCTGATAAAGGCCCTTAATATACAATCCCCACTCTGTTTGGTCTGACTTTGGAGGGGTTATCTCCTTTACCTTTCCTCACGCAACTTCATGTTTATCCCCTGTGTTAGAGGGGGGTCCCAGATAACTCTTACGACGCTGGACATAAGACACTCCCTACATAAGACTCCAATGTTTGTTTTAAATGGCCTTGAATATTTTCCTCTTCACACCTAATTCAAGGCCCTAAAACCCTAAACTAGTTGGTGAACCCTACAAACATAAAGTGTAATATATTTTAAGTTAAGCGTTAATTTTAAAGCTTGATTTACACAAAGAATGTGGTCGTGCAACTAATGGTGTTTTGAAGAGACGAATAAGGAAGATAAATTTAGAGCATTTTAAAGAAAAAATATACTTCGAAATCAAAGAAAATCTTGTAAAACTCTTTGTAACATTCAACTTTTCTAATCAATGTTTCAAGATCTTGTAATTCAAATTTTCCTAAAAAGTGCTTTCGTTTGACTAAGAAAAACTACTTATATTTCAAGAAAGCAAGAAAGAAATTTGAAACTGAGACTCTTTTATTTTGCAAACAAACAACCTAGGCTACATTACCAAACTAAATGCAAGAAAAATTCTTTTTGATTTTTTTGAACTGCTTTAACAAGAAAAACTAAAGTAAAAACGTTTTTTTTTGTTTTTCAACGAAAGAAACAGGAAAAAGAGAAAAAATAACCCAAGATTGACAGAGACCCTATGCCAACTTCGTAAATGCCGGGATTCAAACAAGAAACTAAAAGGAGGATCTAAAAATTGAAAGTTCGCTTTAAACCTCCAGGGAAAACAAAAGAAAACTAAGACACAAGTTAACAATGAATCTTCAACCCAAGCTAAGGAAAAAAACAAAGACTCTGGAAGGTTCAAGAAATCCCTGAGAATCCTAAACTTCTATCAGGAAATAGACAAGCCTCTCTTTGGTAAATAACACTTTAAATATACAAAGATGCAGGTTGTTGCAGCAACAACCTACGTATGTATGCAGGCTGAGCCAAAGAAGAGCGCGTACACCTCTGAGACTTTTCAAAAAATAAAAAGACTAGGCAAATTGACAGGGTAGGGAAAGATGGTAGGCACCTTGCATGTGACCAAAAACCCTTAAAAGACTCAGAGAACTTTACTGAAACTCAAAAGGAAATCAAGAAGCCAATTAAAAACCCAGAAACCTCCCTCTAAAACCCTAGAGAGACTCCCCAGTGGAGTATCCAATTATGTTAGCGAGAAAATCCCCCTATAACTATACCAGGGTTCTAAGTATAGATCAAAGCCATGACTCCCTTAAAAGACAATATAATTCCTAAACTACCGCAAACATTCCAATAAAATATGAACAAAAAGAGATAGGAAAGTGGATTAGAAACTATACCTTTAGTCCAACATTCGATGTAGACCACCTCCCGCTTTGTAGCTTCCTTGGATGTTGATCTCCTCCCAAAGATGACTTACATCAACACTTAGGCAAACAATTCTACACATATTCTAATTCTACTCATAAATTAGGGTTAGATGTAAATTGTTATGCATAAATAAAATGAAAGACACAGAGATATCATTTGGGACATGGAAAAAGATTCTTTTATTCAATATTCAAAGATCGGAAATTACAACCTTTGCAGGCTGACGCTCTGCGAACTTGGTCTGGGATCCTCTTAAATTTTCTCCAAGTGCACCTTCCAAATTCCTTCTCTCACAATCTTATTATCACTCCAAGGGAAGGGAAGGTATTGTATGGGAGAAAAAATATAGAGAGGGAATGTTGATGCAAGAACTCAAAAAGGTTGCAAATACTTGGGCAAGGAAGGAAAGGGAATTTGGGTAGAGCTTCACCATTATAATTCTTGAGTTTGGAATGAGACCCCAAGACCTCATTTTATATGAAAAAAGGATAGTTATTCAGTTTGGGGATTCAGTTTGGGGATGGGCTATAGTAGGTGAAATGGTTGGGAAACCTCCAATAGCACGTTAACTCCACCGAATTCCTTGTAAATTTTTATTTTTTGCAACTTTTGAAGGTATATGCAGGTTGTTTAGTATGTAGCTAGTGTATGTACATGGGTTGTCTAGCATGCAACAAGAGTATGTATGTGGGAAGTAGTGTAGCAAGGTGTGTACATGCTCCAAAAAATAGTTTTTTAAATAGAGTTCCTCAACAGTGGCTTGGAAAATTGTGCAAGTAGAAAGGCCAATGCCATGTACGCATAGGTAGGGAATTTTAGGGCTATAATAACTTGTCACATTCATATTATTCTTGAATACCCAGTTTCTACTGACAATATTTCTTCCATTACGTAATTCAACTAAATCCCACATCTCATTATTATGAAAGGATCCCATCTCTTCGACCATGGCGTCCTTCTAGAGTTTATCCTTTGTCGAATCAACTTCCTCCCTAAGAAACTTGGGATGTTCGTCAGTCATAGTTAACATAAATGAAGAATGGAAGTTGGGTGGAATATACCTTTTGACAATTTTCTTAATCGTTCAAACCTTCTTATGACCAAGGTCAATTGTTCCACCTCTTCATCTGATTCAGTCGACTCATCTGAATCATCTTCTTCTTCATTCCTCAATTCAAATATCACCTTCTCTACATTATTATTTGTTTCAACCACTTCAAACTTGGACTTCCTTCTGACTTCTCTAAAGACCACATCTTGATTGTACATTGTTTTCCTTGATGTAGGATTCCAAATCTTATATCCTTTCATTTTTTATTTGTATCCAATGAAAATACACTTGAATTCTTTCTTGTCCAACTTGCTCTTCTTTTTCTTGGGAACATGCACAATTGCATCACAACCAAATACTTTGAGATGTGAAAGTGAAGGTTTCTTATCATAACATACCTCATGTGGAGTCAAGTTGACAAGTGCCAAAGAAGGATACATATTCACCAAATATTTTCAGTGTCGACCACCTCTCATGAATATTAATGGACCTTGGGTTTAGCTCAGATGCCACGTTGTTAAATCAGGATATGATACCACATGCTAGGAAATTATACTTCCACACTAAACCTAACAGAAGAGAGGAAGACATATTTAAGCTAGAAATCAAATGACAAAGAAAAATCATAGTATGCAAAGATTTTACCTTGGAAACCCAAATGAGAAAACCAACATTCCTTGAGTGTCTTGCTTTCTTGTTGTCTTATTCATTAGAATAAAAGGTTAGATGCCTAACCTTGGTCCACACCTAAGACACAGTCGACATCATACCCTCTTTCTTTACACAAGGACAACCCTGTATCTAATTCGACTTACATCTACATGACCAACAACCTAATGCTAAATATTATCATGAAGGTCATTAAAAAATCAAATAAACAAATTGATACGATTAAAACACAACTTATTTATAAGCTTTACAGTGGGAAAAAACCTAAAGAAAACTTCCCAAAAATGGTTACATATCCACACAGATCATTGGCTACAAATCCCACGACTATCAGGATTCTATTACAATTGAATTCCAATTGGATTACTGATTGACTACTAGTCAACCTCCATTCGGTCTTCATTTGATTTCTACACAACCGCTTGTTGACCTCTTCAACTTGTTTTCGATTATTTTGACTTTCACTTTGTCTGGTTGATCCACCTCGACCTTCGAATTTCACTCCCAGTCAATCCACCTCGAATCAACTTTCACTGCAAAGAATATAACAACAGAACATATAATAATTGACATTTTAACTTTCAGACACAACCCAAAATTCACGATTTGAATTTCAAATTCAAATTAAAAAAATAAACATGTGATAATTTTTTTGAGCTTTTCTGTCGTGCTCTATGTTTGACTTAGGATATCCCCTTAAACACCATATTTTATGATGAATATTTAGAGAACTTTTCTTATACAACACAAAAATATTTCACATTCCAACTCCAATTATTGAATGGGTATAAATCAAAATACTAAACCCTTGTTTCTACAAAAATATGGAAATTTGTATCATGCACTGGTTTTGGACATAGTTGTGGTATCAAAATTCAACAACATTCTATGAAATTTGGTGAAAATATAGAGGAATGATTCCTATATAACATATCCAAATTTTATACCTTGAGTTCAATAGGTGAGAGTGAAGTGATAAAAATAGTAGGTCTCTATTACCACAAAAATCATTTTCTTTTTGCATGGCACTATAAATCTAAAAGAAAAAAACATGGAACATAACCAAAACAAACTAAAAATATTTTTTTGTGCAAAGAATTACTAAAACCAAAGGATTCTCCCACATCATTTAGAATATTTATTTCATTTAGTGTGCATCAAAATATAAGGCACCAGTGTGTATGGTATAAACAAACACACCAATGCACCAATGTAAACTAGGCACACCAGTTTCATAAAAAAAGATCTCCAAAATTTTCCTTGATGTTTTAATGTTACATGCTTCACAAACTTTATTTTAAGAACACAAAAACATAAACTATAATACTCCATAGGATACATATTTATTATTATAATTGGAATTGTATGAGATGTGACATTTCTCCCTTTATTATAGTATTGATTGTCTTAATATTTTAGTGCCAAGAGACTTATTTTAGTGCATGGGTAAATTAAATTCAACATGATATAATAGTTTAATCAAGTTACACATGTATATTATCATTTGAAATATTCATACCACATGAGTGGGAAATGTATCATTTGAAATTATACAAATGATACTTAAATTTCTACTCATGTCAACATACCTTTTAGTATCCTTGTGATTGTCATCCAATCACACATGTTTCATACCCACACTGGGGAATTTTGAGGTAAAAAATCGGCTTAAAAAAAAATATACTATCAAAATAAATTTAAAAGAACCAATATGATTCAATATGATAATGTCTGGCATAAGGGTAAATATTTTTGGAGGAGAAGGAATAAAACAATTTATTTTTTTTAATCATATTTTCGACATATCTCCTTATAGGTTTACTCAAATTTCATGTCTAGGCACTCATTGGATGTAAAATTAAATTATGCATCCAATGAGTACGCACTTTGGATACTTTTGATAGAAACACAATGAGATAAACTGGAAATAGATGAAAAACATGTTTCTTTTCCAGTTTATCTCATGTTAGCATACCTTTTTGTCCTTGTGATTGCCATCCAATCATACATGTTCCATAATCACACACCCATTGAAACATGCATTAGGAGAATTTTGAGGTAAAAAATGGGCCTCAAAATAAAAAAAAATGTACTATCAAAAGAAACATTAAAAGAACCAATAGGACTCAAGATGATGATGCCCACCATATGGGTACATATTTTTGGAGGGAAAGGAAGAAAAATATATATTTTTAGTCATATTTTGACTTATCTCATTATAGGTTTACTCAAATTTCAAGTGTAGTCACTCATTGCATGTAGAAATAAATTATGCATCCAACGAGTGCCCACTTTGCATACTTTTGATAGACCCATATAGATAAATTGGAAATACATGAAAAAAATGTGTTTCTTTTCTAGTTTACCTCACTGTAGATATATCAAAAGTATGCAAAGTGGGTACTTGTTGGATGAAAAATTTAATTCCACATCCAATGAGTTCCTACACTTGAATTTAAGTAAACCTATAAGGAAATAAGTTGAAAATATAATTAAAAAAAGTAGTTTTCTTCCTTTCCCTTTGAAAAATCATAATTCTTGTATTATTATTTTAACTATTATTTTATTATTTTCCTTAGGAGGCCCATTTTAAACCTCAAATTTCCCTTAATTTCTCCTGCTAAAAATATTTTTCCCACTTCGTCTAATATTAAATTCTCTCCTAATCATTGGCCTCACACTAGGGAAAAATATAAGGATCTGTATTTATCTTAAAGTGTAGAAAACATGGTGATTTTTAGATTAAAATAATTTTATCCTATAGAATTTGGGTGAATCATTTTAGAAAAAAATGGAAATTAGCAAAAAAAAATCAGGATATCATTTTAGATAGATAGTATATCCATCTCTTTTATTTCCCTTCATTATTTCTGTAACACACCCAGGTCAACAAACCCAAAATGCTTTTTTCTATACTCTGATATGAAACAATACCCACCTCTTGGGTACCTCTAATTTCACCCTCCTAGACTGTTTCGCATTTTCGATATCCATTAATTACATAAACAAGAAAAAAATGTATACATGCATTCATCAAGATTCACGCTAACTGTAACTAGATACTATCATTCCATGCACAAAAAATAACCAACAAACATGCATACCATAAACACACCATATCTCAGAGATAATAATTAATACGTAATGGAAATAAATAGACAACAGAGAAAACCATGATAGAGAGAACTTATCTAAAACAAATTAAATCACCAATTGGATGCAGACCTAGGATGTTCCACCCAACCATAGACACCGATGTTCCAAATCTCAACAGAAGGTCACCAAATCTCAACAGAAGGTCACCACCGAGTCGAAGCTATGAATCCACAAGGATGGGTTCCAGGACGACACTCATCTTCCCCAAACCAATTAACACTTAAGATCTCATAGTTTATCACTCACAACAATACAAAGTATACCAACCTTCTTCTCCCCAACCTGCACCACCCAAAGACAATGGACCCCCTTCACTGCCACACAGTCCATTAGGATGTCCACTTCTTTCCAGGGCTCCAATGCATTTGGTATAGAATTTCCATGTTGGGACCATGGATGATTTTAGGGGCTAATTTTCGCTCATGGGCTAATTTTCCATGGTTTTTCCAAAAACGAGATTCGCTATTTTAAAAATGATTTGCCCAAATTCTATAGGATAAAATTATTTTACCTTAAAAATCGCCAAAATTTTATAAAAACTATATAAAATGCTTAGAAATTTGAATATTTTTACAAAAATATCGCCAAACATTTATAGTTGGCATATGAAGGATTAGTAAGATTCGTCAAGGTTTCTACATTTTAAAATAAATTTCCATCCTTAAAATCATCCCTGGTTGGGACTCTCACGACTTGCAACTCTGAATAACATTCAACACATAACCATGCATATCATACATACAAGAATCAATTCATGTATGAAATACACCAACCATTTCTACATCCAACAAACAATGGCTTGCTTTCCAACTATTCATTTTCCTTCTTTTTCCCCCAAACCAAGATCATAATGAATGGGAATAATGAATGAGAAAAGAGTGAATGGAGAGAGTGAGAAGAATGAACAATGTGCATGTGTATGTAAACCCCAAAACAACCCAAAGATGGGTTTATATATTTATTGGGAAATCAAGAATCATATGGTCTTCCCCAAGAAGCTCATGTAATCACTTCTCTCAATTAAAACAATTATGGGTTAAAAAAATATGTATCCCCTTAACACACCTCTCTCTTGTAATCATAGCCCCATATAACTCTTGTCCTTGTTCATCTAGCTTCCTATGATGCATTTTATTATTAATAATGATCAAGTGTTAAATTTCCTAGGCACTTCAAACTCTTTTAATTGTTTGGACGCTCTGGCATTTCATAAAATAAAAAAATACATTATTTAATTTGGGGAATCAAAACCAAGGTATTACAATACCCTCCCCCTTATTTTTGCACTGTCCTTGGTGCATAAATGAAACCGAAATCACAATTTCAAAATTCTTCAAAACATTGCGGGTACTTTGTCTGCATGACATTTTCATGCTCCCAAGTAGCATCTTCAAGACCGCAGCAAGTCCACTAAACTATTACTAGTTATATGACTCAAATTCAGATCACTTTGACTTTTTTGTCCAATATGCACACTGGATGGACCTGAAAGTATCCCTATGGTTCTACCTGAATCAAATGTCAATTAATAA
Source organism: Picea sitchensis (assembly GCA_010110895.2). Lineage (NCBI taxonomy): Eukaryota > Viridiplantae > Streptophyta > Pinopsida > Pinales > Pinaceae > Picea > Picea sitchensis. Next base: position 18,966 of record SNQJ01S0001584.1, read on the forward strand.
CATGGTTAGGATCATGCACACACTTTTTCAACAAAGAGATATGAAATACATTATGCACATTCATGGAAGAAGAAATTGCAAGCATGTATGCAACTGACCCTATTCTATCCAATATTTCAAATGGACCACAAAATTGGGTTGTTGTCTTTGTACAACTGCCCAACTTCAATGATATTTTCTTAGGCTTTACTCTAAAAAATACACGGTCTCCCACTTTAAACTCTCTATTTTTCATGTTCTTATCTGCATAATTTTTTTGTCTATTTTGTGCCACCTTCATACTCTACTTAATTATAACCATTTGGTATTCCATGTCCTTGAGAAATTCTGGCCCAAGTACTACTATGTTCGTTGGATTGTCCCAACTCACTGGAGTATTTCATTTTCTACCATACAAAGTTTCAAATGGACCCATCTTCAAGGAATCTTGATACCCATTATTATAGTTAAACTCCACCAAATGCAAGAAATATTTCCAATTAGATGGTGTTGATTAAGGTTGGTTTTCATTGATGTCAACCCTTGAAGAAAGACCCATGGCACAAAGGTTTGGGTAATGGACCCAATATTGTTTGATGTAAATATGACTCATTATTGTTTTTTCATTGTTGATAAGAAGTAATATGACTCATTATTGTTTTTCATTGTTGATAAGAAGTAAATATGGATGAACTCAAAGTGGTCCTCTTATGGTGAATCCCTCACGGGAAGATGCTTGTGGAGTAAGAGAACCCATGATTAATTATGGAATAATGAGTGATGAAGGATAGTGAGTTTGTCATGAAAATATCCTATATGGATAATGCTTGTCCGTCATTTTGGGTGGTATGTGGAACGCCACATACTCCTCACGCTTAGAGAGTTATGGCCATGAGAAGTTGGAGACCAAGGTTTGGGGTAATGGGACCCAAGTTTGTTTGGATGGGTAACGGCATGAGCTATGATATATTTTCAGATAATAATATTCTATATGGATAGCATGTCATTCCATTTCTGTATAGAATCACATAACTCCTCATGGTTTGAGAGTTGGTGGTCTTATCAGGTTGAGGACCCTCATATGTCATCTCCTCCAAAGTTTCCAAAAAGTCAAAGTAGTCAAAGAAGTTTAAGAGATTTTTAAAAGGTAAATAATAAAGGAAGTGATGAATGTATTATACTCAGGGTGAATACCTTATCCTCATTTAGGGATAACTAGGAGATTCATGTCTCGAGGCCCACAGTCCTGTATAGAGGCACCGAGAGCGTGATTTGACTCGGGAGCATGGTTCGAGGGCCCATCCTTATCTCTTTAACTAGAATTATCTTGTAAAGGAGAAACAACATCCATCACCATCGGCCCGGTCTAGTATTAGAGAAGGCTCTTGCTTCATGAGGTAATTGGTCCGTATCATGGTATGTGTCACTTTGATGATTATAACTTTAGATATATGCATCTCACTCCTTTTATTTTTGGCGATCGCTAGATCTTACATTAACCCACTTGACCATGGTTGGGGATTGGATAGGTGTCCTAGCAATCTTGTACCCATAGGTTTTGGCTCTTCACCGGGGATTTTAAGAGCCATCATCCATGCCTCCCATCGCATCATCACTTTTCATCTTATCTCCGCTTACCTGTCCCATTCCCCAACAAGCGTTAGGATGATCTATTTGTGGGGCTGCACCTTATCTCGGGGAAGAAGGGGATAAAGGCCCAGAAGGTAAAAGTAGCTGGTAAAATATAAAAAGACATAAAAATGAAACCTAGAGATGCTCACCCGTGATCCTAGAAGGCAATAAAAATCCTCTCAACAAGAAAACAAGAGGGACCCTAAGAAAATAACAAAACAAAAATTAGCCAAGAGGATAGGGTCTCATCAATGAAATAGCCTATTATGTTCATGGGTACTCTAACCAACATGACATTGCCACTATCTGGTTACCACGCCAGGCAATGACCTTTGGTTGTATGGCCATGAAAGGGGGTCTCATCAATGAGCCAAAATTCTTTATCATCTCTTTGAAAGTTCTTGTGGGTAACATCATTAACTCTCGTCACCACGCCAAGGCTTCAGTTAGTCCTTGAAATAAAAATAAATAATAAAGGCAAAGAAAGCATGAAAAAATTGCATCCATGACGGGTCGCATCAGCTTCTACAAAGGCACCCACAGTAATATCATGCATCCCTGTCAATTTCACCAGATGTCTGGACATCCCATATCCACACCACCTCATTTTACATGGCTTCTTGGATGATACCCCTTGGAGATCTCTTTCCTTATAGGATACTAGCCCAATAGGGTACCTTGTCTTTTCGGCTTTGTATTGTAGGTCTTTGTAATGTTCCTTGAGCTATTAGATGATATATCGTGGTTTTTATGCATATGTTTGATAATATTAATGGTGAAACGGATTGACATTTCTATGATCCCTGTGACTAATGAACCCATGGAGGGCAAAGTTTTTGATGTGCAGGACCATGCTTGATGGACAGGTACCATAAGGACCGGTACACATGGGGAGATGATTAGTTTGGACCTCCATGGGGCTGAAGAGCCCATCCGATGGTTGTTGGTACCCCATCAAGGGCAGAGACAAGACAGTGTTTGACCGAGGTCTTTCACCGGAGAAGAAGAGGACGTTCCATCAGGGGCACTTTGGCTGAGCCAGACCTAGGGGGATTGACCCACTTGCAGTGGAACGTTGGTCCCAGATGACCCAGGACATCACCAGGAGGATTGTGACATCATCATGAGCATATGGCAGATGGACAGGGTTGTTGCCACGTGTGGCAGTTTGAAGAGCCCAAGGAGGGTTAACCTCTGACTTTTAGATGCCGCACTGGCCCCAAAAGGGCCTAACGTCTCCCTCAGGAGGGCTTGATGTCTCATCTTTTGCTCATTTAGGGTTTTAGAAAAAAATTTAATGTAAAAACAGTATGATTTTGGTTTAAAGCCTTGTCAGCTATTTTTATTGACCTAAAATTAATTAAAGGTCATGATACAATATATATTGAGGAGTTTTATCCTCATTTTGATATAAGACACAACTCACTCTCCTAGTGAGATCTGATTTTTGCGCCCTTGTTGGGTATTTGATCTTTTAAAGTGAGACACACTTGTTGAAGGAAGGATTTTCTTGGCATTTTGTCATTTCTCTTAAAGGAAGGTTTACAACTAGGGTTTGCATATGCTATTTCATCATGATATGTAAGTGTTTTTTCTGGAAAACTTATTAATTTAATGGTTGTAGTCTTATATTCTTGCATTTGCTATAAATTTTTCTGATTTTGAAACCCTAGGGGACAAACACACAAGTAGGTCATTGTCTCATGTCCGCTGAAAGATAAAATTTTCAGCCATTGAATAAGGAAGGAAGAGCCTAGCCATTGCTACACTCTTTTTACTTCTTCCCCTATGCTAGCCATGCCTTTTAAAAGTTAATAAGGAGGAGACGTCCCATGACTAGGTTATCTACACCTAGGGTCGTCCTTCTTCTAGGGTTTTGTGATAGGGCCTTGCCATTGCAAAACACTCCCTCACCTCACTCTCTTGTCTTGACTTATCTTTCATGCTAACCGTTTTGCCAAGTTTAACCTAAGGAAGGAGGAAAGAGTACGAGGCCTTGCTTAAGCAACACCAGAGTGAGCCTCTTTCCCCTAGGGTTTTGATTCTAGGGCCCTACCATTGCAACACCTTAAACCCTTCCCTCATCCTTAGCCTTTTATCCCTTCAACTTTGCGCCCTCTCTTTAATTGACTCCATTTACTCTTAGGCACCGATCTCATCTCCCCAACGTTGAAGTGATAGTGGTCAAACAACTCTTAAAAATTTCATAATTTGAAACCTTAACTAACTACTAACCCTAATAAGGCTGACACCATACTTGGTTATTCCATCTTGACTCAACATTTGTCTTTACAAGCATTTAGATGATGATTTAAGAGCATTTAGTGAGTAAAGGATTGATTGGATACTTTGTTTGCTACATCATCTCAATATTTATTGATGAATTAATACTGTTCCATTGCTATTATTGATAAACGTCGATCTCATTGATATCTGTTGTTATAATTTATTTATATTGATATTAGATAGTTACATGAAGTACTAACCCATTGAATCATAGCCTGCATATATATTGTCTTGTTGTTGCTTTGTTCCAGGCAGGTGTTCTCATTTGGGGATACACTTCATTATTGGTTGTTTAGTCGGACTATCTGATCTTGGTGGTAACTTGTGAGGAGAGACTTTACTTTGACCTTATACCTTGGCCTCTTCAAAACCCCAGGTTATCGGGGACGTCTCCCCTGGGTTTAACCTCCCTAAATAGAAAGAACCTCCCCATTGTGGTGACATTGGGTGGGGTAGGTTACTGTTACGCCAGTTTGGCCTCTATCCTCTAGCCATTTAACCTAGCTACAAACTGTGCAATAAAAAATACAAAATAAATTATTTTAATAATAATTTTAATGGAGAAATTAGAAGTGGACCCAACCCTAAAATAAGGAAAGTGGGCCAAGTGACCTAGAAGATGTTTTTAAGGAAGCTACTTGGAGAGTATAAATAAGAGGCAAGGCTCTCTCATTTGAATCATACTTGAGCATATTGAATATCTATAGGTGTCTGAGGTAAACAAAGGATATCTAAGACAAAATTCTGAGGAAAGTGAAGAAAAGAAGGCCGAAATGCAAGGAAGGATAAATTCTTTTGATGGTGCTTTCTAAGGTATGTTATTTATAGGTCATCTCACCATTTTCTCTATAACCTTTTTTATATAATGATTCAGATCCTGAAATTGCTATGAAAGTGAGAAAACCTATCCAAGTATCTGTTGTAAAAAAATCATCTCGTGGGTTTTTGTATGTTGGGAGTTACACTCCGTGGAAAATAGGGTTTGTGGCTAGTCCTGTAACTAGTCAAAATCAGGTGTTTTAGGAAAAAATGTCATAACTTCTTCATAAAAGATCCGAATTTAGTGAGACAAAATGTGTTGGTTAGGTTATAGTTGGTAGTATGCTATGTAAAAGTTTCATATCAATTCATCAAAAAATTTGCGCGGGGCACGCTCTACAATGTATCTCTCTAGAATAAGTTAGAATTCAGCAAGGTATGTCGGTTTTGCTATAACTCCTTTTTTGAGAGGTTCCAAGTAGTGAAACTTGGAGGAATTGCATAAAACACACTAAATAACATTATGTATCAGTTTTAGATATTTATACATTACAGGTTCAAAGTTATTATTACTTCAAGTTAGGGTTGTTGACTAATCCAAAACTAGGCATGTGAGACTAAATAAAAGTTTGATGAAAATGCTAGTCTCTTGTTTTTA
>SNQJ01S0001584.1:24289-54521 GCA_010110895.2 Picea sitchensis
ACTAGTTTAGGGTTTTAGGGCCTTGAATTAGGTGTGAAGAGGAAAATATTCAAGGCCATTTAAAACAAACATTGGAGTCTTATGTAGGGAGTGTCTTATGTCCAGCGTCGTAAGAGTTATCTGGGACCCCCCTCTAACACAGGGGATAAACATGAAGTTGCGTGAGGAAAGGTAAAGGAGATAACCCCTCCAAAGTCAGACCAAACAGAGTGGGGATTGTATATTAAGGGCCTTTATCAGGAGCAATACTAATCACATTTTCCTAAGGAGCTTCATGGACCTCAAATCCGTTCGAGATCCTTAGTTGTCTTCTGGACCAATTTATTTCGGTACCCTTAAAGGGATTTAGACTTGTTATCCTTCTCATTATGATATGCCCGACTATCGACTGTACCCTCCTGGTGACTGACTACAAGCTGGCAACTTAGTTTCCTATATTTTACGGACTTACACAGGTGACTATGGGGGTATATCGCGGTACCTAGGGCGAACGTTGGATCGCACTTCGAAGAGTATACCCAGAGGGTACTTCCATGTTCGAGTTGCACTTGCACCGATTAGTTTCTCTACTGTCGATTGGCATAACCATCCTTCCCACTAGTTCATTGATTACTTGATTTATCTTTAGGAAGCTTTTAGTGTGTGCTCTGTATTCCACGCTAGTCAAACCTTACTGCGGTTGATCATTTCAAAAAGTGGAATATCAATAGCTTTGTTGGTCATGAAGGTTTCAGGTCTTGTCATCAGATAATTTGGAGCCACCTCCGCCACCATTGAGGTGAAGACTTGATCAAGAAGGATCGTTCGAAGCGACCAGGCTGTAGGAAACTGTACCCAATCCTTCTCCGAGAGGAGACTTTCCAGCACTGAAGGATTCTATCATTTCTGACCTTGATACTGAGGGTTTCAGGCCAACAAATCCTCTGATCACCGACCCATCGGCACTACTTTTAATTCAGATAGTCCCCCCCGAGGTGACTTCTCCTAAATTTCAGTTCATTCGTCAAGGGGTGATGGAAGAAAACGTTGATACTTCGTCTGGGAGTCCTTGTACTCTCGTTACATCTACCACTGGAGGGGGGATTGTACCTCCTCCCCCACTTTCACCTGTCAGGACCACGACTATCCTGACACTCATGACTTTGGGTAGTTCTTTAATTCATATGACGGCTTCAACCATTGTTTCATTCTCAAGAACGTGACAGGCGCTCCCTTCCCATATGGGATGCCCGACTTTGACATGAATTCAATGCTTACCTACTCTACTTTATAGACCATGGTTCTCGGGGCAGGAATCTCTAACACTCCCTTAAAAGGATCAGCCGCGGGCACTACTTCCCCTTTTAATTTTATACCTTATGGTGGGGTTCATATACCTCCTTTGTCCCCTTCACTTGGTGGTGCGTTCCAACAACCAATCGGGCCTAACACTAATTATATCTTGTTTAGTGGAGGCATTTTGGGACCTTCATCCTACACAATGTGGGTGGGATCTATGTCATTCTCTTTGTTTGGTGTGTTTGGAAACAATGACTTTCCCAATAGAGGGAAGCCCCATCTTTGGTCAAAAGAACTCAATGCAACATACCATTCCTTCATAGGGAGCAACAACTGGAGTATACTCCACACAGGGTCTTTGGAATCATTGGAAGGGATTGTTTCCCTCGAAAGGAATTCCAGTTGGGGGAAACCCCTTACATACTCAATGGAACCGAGACAAGGTTTTGTACCTATGCCAGGCGGATCGGTTGGGGGAATCCCCAACCAAGGTCCTTGGAACATAACATAGGGAGCAATCCCAACATAGGCTACGTCGTCCAATTTCGGGAGTCAACCGATGATGCCTCAACAGACACAATTTCCTTTTGATGGTCAAGGCCATGGTTTCTACCAAAACCTTGTCCAGCAGTCCAACTTTTCCTAGAAACCTGGTGCTAGTCAAAATCCAACACCCTCTTTTCCTGTAAATACTCTGCAACTGAAACTACCCTTTCTGGAAACCTTGCATTTTCCATACTTGTTGAGATTATTGAATGACTCGATCTGTCATGACCCACATTGGCCCCCCATGCCGATTAAGTTTCCTTCATATATTTTGAAGTTTGAGAGAAAGCCTGGCGAAGATCCAGGTGATCATCTAACTACCTTTCACTTTTGGTGCTCCTCAAACTCGTTGAAAGACGACTTTGTTCAGTTGCACCTTTTTCAAATCACTCTTATAAGGGGTTTTGCAAAGTGGTATATCGATCTCAATAGCTCAAAGTACTCTTACATTAATGACCTGGTGATGGTTTTCTTCAACCATTTCCAGTTATCGGTGAGATACGATGACAGCACAGAGTTGGTGGAAACTTCGAACAAACCAAGGCTGACCATATCTTTGATCATATCAAAGAATGGTGGTGAAGAAAGATATTGATTAAGGTAAAGGTTCCTCCTACTTTCTTTATTGAGTGGTTCTTGAAGTCTTTGGTTCCTTGCATGTCCAAAGACATATCAACGTCCAGGGTGTTTTCTATGGAAGAGGCTATTATGAGAGCCCAACGACTAGAACGAATTTACTCTTGGTCTGGCATGCTTTACAAGATATTACCAGATACACCACGATCTACTCTTGATAAGTCCAAACAAAATTTTGGGCCCCACTATGATGGCATAGTAGGATTAACACAAATAAATTCCATGGATCTATTGTCGAATCAGTTGCAGCAATTGTTGATACAGTAGATTGTGGCCAGCCAAACTCCTAGTTTAGTTTCCCCCACTACCCAGATATCAGATGTACATAGTGTGCAATTGAGGACTCCCAAGGCCAACCAAGAAAATGAGGGAAAGTATAAACAGAGAAATAAGAAGGGTAAAGGGGATAAACAGGTTGCTAACAATTCTGGTGAGGGAAAAACTGAGAAGAATAAGTCAAAGTATCTATGTAATCTTTGCACAGAAGACCACTCAACTCACCAATTCCCTTGAATTGCAGAAGCCCAGAAGCTATTAGCACATCAACAGCCTATTGTTTTGAAAAACCCTTTTCCACAAGGGAAAAATATGGCTCAGGCTTTTGCATCCATGAGCACGGTTGGGGGCAGTCAGGGACCCTCTGCACCTTCTCCTAACAACCTGACCACGAACGTTTACATGATGAAAAATGATGTTCATTTATCCACCAAGAATCGTGACTACGGAACACCGAAATATGTTGAGAAGGACAAGGAGGCCACTAACCCATTGACTCCTCTTCAAATTGAGAAGACAGTGGGAGAGACAATGACTCGCATCCCTAAAGGTGTTTTTAAGAAGGCTTCCCATAACCCAAACAAGAGGGTCGCTTAGAACTACTCTGTCATGGAGGATATGGCATAGACCCCTTGTGTGTGCCTTCTCTAGAGGTTGTCCAAAGTTTCCCCTCATGGAGAAAATCTATGTTTTCCACTTTGGGAGTGACAGAGACTAATAACCTAGGAACGATCATTTTCGATCCAACTGACCTTAAACCTCATCTTCCTCACCAAGTATCCTTTCAGATAGTAGTGGAATACACCATGAAATCGTTGACACGGAACATTTTATGTATGGTTGTTGATGAGGGTGCCTCGACTTGTTTGATTCCATTGGTATGTTGGAAGGCCATTGGCCAAGCTAAGTTTTCTCTGTCACCTACGTTGCTTATGGATTTTGATGGTCGATCATTTAGACCACATAGAATAATTCCTTCTTTCCCCGTGCAGTTAGGAGGTAAAATTGTGTGCATCGAGGTTGAATTAGTTGATGCACCTCTTGACTACAATATTTTGTTAGGACATAGTTGGACTTACACGATGCATGCAGTGGTTGCCACTATTTTTCAGGTCTTATTCTTTTCGCATGAGGGCCGAATTGTAACCATCGACCAGTTTTCCTTCTCTCGTCCTAACCCTTTATCGGGGGATTCCACGGTCCCGATGATTGATAACCCACATCCTGGTACTGCCAAATTAGGTGTCGGTTTATTTATGTCATTGATCGGAACCTTTTATTATATGTCACCTTCCAACGATGTAAATTGTATATCGGTTGTTCCCAACCAATCAAGGGTTGCAATATTTCAAGTGTCGTCTTTTAAAACGAGCTACTTTCACGACCCGTGGAATTTATCTTCCCCATCGGCTTCGATGGAAGGGATAGGGAACCTTGGCAGGGCCATGCCCTTATCTGTGGTTGAGGTTGCATACAACATTCTCCAGCAAACCTCGGCCAACCCTGATTCATCTCGCTCATAGGAGCTAGATCCAGTTCTCGAGCCTATTTGGGCTCAGGACTCTCTCACAACTCAATATCCTTTAGAGTTGGTCTTGACCTCTGACGAGGTGATTCTAGAGGAAATCACTAGTCCCTACGCACATGATATGTCTATCCCTCATTAATCAAGGATTGTGTTGAGGTGGTCAATAAGTGCCACCCATGCCAGATCTTTTGTCGAAAGATGTAGGCACACCCTACGCCTATGTTTCTAGTCATTATTGTCGATCCCTTCACCAAGTGGGGGATTGATTTCACTACATGTCACTCGGATTCTAAGAGGGGGAATCGTTATATCATCGTAGAAGTAGACTACTTCACTAAGTGGGTCGAAGTTGTGTCAACATTTAACAATGATGGAGAAACCACTACCCTTTTCATTGTTAATTAGATAGTCACAAGATTCGGTATCCCAAAGAAGATTGTCACTGACCATGGCAGTCACTTCCAAAATAAGATGATGAATGAGTTAACATCAAAGCTTGGCTTCAAACAGGAAAATTCATCACCCTATTAACCACAAGAAAATGGTCAGGTTGAAGCTGTGAATAAGTCTCTCAAGACTATTCTTCAGCGGACGATCAATTCGGCCAAGTCAAATTGGCATTTGATGTTGTATTCGGCATTGTGGGCCTATCGAACGTCTTTGAAGACTACCACTTTTTTTCACCTTTTCAACTCATATATGGACTAGAAGCAGTCTTGAGGAACACCTTCTATATCTCGAGCAGCTCGATGAACAACGTCGTGACATGGCCTTGGAGAACGAGGATCATAGGAAACGATTCAAGTGTCAGTATGATCGATCCATTCTCCCTCTTATTTTATCTTAAGGTGATCTTGTCCTGGTCTATGACCAAGACAAATATCCCCTGGGGGAAGTCAAGTTCAAACCCATGTGGTTCAAACCTTTCATTGTGAAAAAGGTCTTAGAAAAGGGAGCTTATCGTCTACTTGATTTTGAGGGAAATATTTAGAGAAGCCTAGAATTGGGATCTACCTTAAGAAGTACTACTCTTAGGTCGGTCACCTAGGTGGATTCTTGTATATATGTATATCCTTTTATCCATTTTTGTCTTTTTTGTCTTGTGGACGTGTAGTTATTTATGTCTTTTTTTCACTATGGAAAATGTCAAGTGAATCGTAGGTTTACTTTGGGTTCGCGGAAAGCACTAGCCAACACACTCAGAGGCTTGCTTCCACAACTTGGGTGATTTTCACACCTGGAGGCCAGTTTCTATCTTCTTGAGGTATTTTTCTAGGCAATGAAACCAATAATGTTGTCGAATAGAGCATAGTGATAGAATTTCTACGTGATGCTTTGTCACATGGAATTTCTCTCCTCCAAGTTTACTTAGATTCTCAACTGGTTGTGTCCTAGTTAAATTAGGTTTACTGTGTTTATGATCCCACTCTTCACTGACGATTCCTTAGGGTGTGCCTATTAGAATGATCTTTTGATTACATTACATATATTCGTGTTCCTAGGATATTTAGTCATTTAATTGATACTCTATCTAATCAAGTTTTAGAATGGATTTTTTCCCACATGTAAAAGAAAAGAACACACATAGACATGTAAATACATTTGTAAAAAATGTTATCCATAAAACAAAAAAGATATATATACACACACACACACACACACACAATATCCAGAATAGTGTCATGAGTACAAAAGTGGCCATGAAATCCTAAGAAATTCATCGGTATACATCATCGGGCTTAAGTCATCATAATACATAGTACAAAAATTAACCTCGGCATGTAAATGGTTCAACGTTATCTAAGGTATAGGCACCCAGGTCCGAGGCACCCCTACTACAAGTGGTTGCATACCTGGGGGGAGATCCTCGATATCAACCATAGGAATTGCACGAGTGAGAGAAGTGAGGTTCTTCTCCACTCGGAGTAGGACTCTGTCAGCCTCTCTAGTTGGGGCTTCTCCCGCAGCTGTCGGTCCTCCTAATTTTATTGGTCCTACCTATAGTCAAGGAAGACGCCTAGTCCTGGCGAAGTATGTCGGTCAAACGGGTTCCACATATGTACATAATAGAATCACAAGTAAGTACTCTGATACACACATAAAAAAGATATATATGAAAATTAAAAATTTAATAACTTCAAAAACATATGTTACCTATATGATCACGCTCCTTGCCATGGGGCACGGGCATGTCTAGATCTCTAAGGAAGATAATCCCTGCATAGGGATAATCTTCTATGACTGGGATTTGACATGCCCACCAATCAAAGAATTTGTTTTCAAATGCCTCTGTCATCCTTCATCCACACTGTCTAGGTAGTAAAATTTCCCACCTACTCACTGTTGGGAAGGAGGAACTATGCCCCCATACTGTCTATCTAGGACTGAAACTGGGCACCCTCTCGAAGAAGAAGCAACATAATATGGTACCGAACCCAAATTTATTGTTGGTATGCCTACGACACTCTCTGAGTTTTCTCTTCATGCATACTAGCATGGTAGTACTCCAGTCAAATATTGTCTCCTCCAAACACTGAACTGCACAGTGTATATGTGCACGAGAGGCTTAATGGAGTGCCATAGAACCAATAATCCACCCAATCATGAGTAGAATCACTCGTAGGGAGAAGATGGTGATCTTGTGAATCGACACTTGAGAACCCACTTTCTCAGTACTAGCCTCACAATACATGTTGATATAGTCCCCAATGTTGAACAACCCTAGAGGCAAGGTCCTCAAGTTGACCGGTTCCCCTCTTCTAGAGAGGTCGGTCAAGAAGTAAATATCCTCTATAGTCGGGGTCAGTAATTGAACCTCCAACATGAAAGCTTATGCATTAGGATGCCAATACTCCACAAGAGTGTTAATAAACCTTGGTTGTGCCCTCATGAATGGACACTGGAAGAATTTTCATAAGCCACAAGGTCCTCCTCGACCAAGACATCCATCTCCTCATGGTCTGTCTCCCTCAAGTGAACATACATCTTGTCATATACAAAATGTTGGAGAGGAATTAATACTTGTGTTTTAATTTTTTCAATACAAAGAGAGGTGTACGCGGGTTGTATATTTCACAGTCGCATATGTACTCAGGTTGTTTATTTCTTTGCCCGAGTACATACGTGGGTTGTCCATGGACAACCCGCGTACACAAAGATGTGACCCTTTTACAAGGGCATGTTCCTCCAAAACTAAAAACTAAACATAAATGAATGAATTGAAGTGAAAGAGGAGGGAATTTATACTTACTTGGTCCAAGTAGGAGGGTTTTTTGTCCACCATAGCTCCCGAAATTCCTTCTTTTGATGAAGGGGTTTTTGACTTTGTTGGTCGGTAGGCAAGGCCAACCAACTAGGTGTTATCCATTTACCCACATGCCAAAAGTATGGTGTAGGCCCGAGATGCATCCCCCAGCCATATGGGACAAGGATATGACCAAGATCTGGGGCTAGCACCACCCATAACTGCGTCAACCGGTGTATATAGACTGGGGCGTGATCATATAGCACTATCGCATGGGACCTCTCCTAAGGGTTCGAACCCAGCCCCAGCTCGACCCTCCACCAAACTAGCCATGTTCCAAGCTTAAATAATAGCATGACTATTATAGAGTAAGATCCATCCAGTCGATGGGTTGGTAGCCCAGCCTACGTGATGTATTTTCCTGAATAGGAGGTCAAGCGTTCGAACTCGATGGACACCAAATTTTTGTTATAACTTTAGCTAATGTCGAGGTGCCACATGGTAGCCCATGTCTCGGCCACGTGGCACCTTCTCATTCGTCGACTGATGCCAAGTTTCAAACGTCAACTGGTCCACATGTCTGCCCTGTCACCATACTTTCCTAGTCACCGTCTGCCACATGTCTCCATATGACATGCCATGTGTCGTCGTACGAGCGTGCCACGTGTTTCCCTTACAGTGGTGACATGTGTCACTTCCTAGTTGGTCCACCTGTACCTGCCATGTCATCAGTCCGTACACCTAGTCAACCTGCCACATCAGTTGTACGGTCCCTGCCATGTCATCGCCAACTATGAATGCTACGTTAGTTTTATGACTATACAGCTTGTACAGTCAGCTTCCACGTGGCATTGTACGGACTGTACAGTCAGCATTTTTTTGCCTGTTTGGAAAAAAGAACAGATCGCCATAACTTGAACATAAGATGTTCGTTTGAGCCCATTCAAGTTGTGTTGGGTTCGTATCGACGAGGTCTAGGCACAAGTCCGTTTTGAAGCCATTCTGAGAACTTTTAGTTCTAGGCCTTTCTGAGCTCCTTCAAGCTCCTAGATCCAATTCTAGATCACTAATGAAGTGGCAATGACTAATTCATTTGTAGTAACATACTCTAGTATTAGGGTAAGAAAACAAGGATCAATATTTATGGTAAGTCTTTGTGTTCATGGCCAACCCAATGTCATATCATATGCTACATAATAATGTGTTAGTGTCAATGACAAGTTAATGTTTAAGAAAAATAATGATTGAGGTCTTTTTTAACTAAATGTAGGAACTTATTTATTCCTTTTAATTTTATGTTTTTACCATTAAGACTCGTGACTCGTGCTGGAATTTGACATTCATCCTTATTAGTTTAAGGAAAATAATGGCATTTCAATATATTTATTATTTTTTAATTTGCATTCACATAAATTAATAGTCCTTCAATTTTAAGTTAAAAAAATCATAAATACAAAATTTTACTCAATTGTAAAAAATTATAATTGATCATCCATATTAGAGAAAGAAATATTTAACTTCATAATAAATAAGATAAACCTAATATTAAATACGAAATAAAAATATACTTTGGTTTAGCTTTCTATGTAGGAAATTAGATTCACTTTAAAGTAAAGTACAAACTTTCAATACTATCTTGATTGATAAATTTAGTTTGGTAATATAATTTGATATAATATTGTTTAAAAATTAACTATTATATATTATATTGATGGCTTTTTTCTCATGAGACAATTCTTATAATATGTATTAAATAAGAATCTAGGTCATTGAGAAAGTTTTAAAAGGAGAAAGTATTAAACATTTAAAATTATATATGTGTGTGAGATGGTTTGTAAAATACTTTTATAAAGAAAAAATGGTAGGTGTGTAGTTTATATACTTATCAATTATAGATAAAAATCATTTAAAATAGATAAAAAAAAATTAAATTAAAAAATTATTTAAAATAGATAAAAACTTTTAAATTAAAAGTAAAATTTTAATAGTAATTAAGTATCGATATAGTTGTATTTGAAAAAGTGAAATAAAGATAAGTGAAATAGTGGAAGACTATGAGATTAATAAGTGGATAAATCTAACTCTTTTCATTGAAATTTTTTGTTAAAAATATATTTACACTTTAAGTAAAATAAAGATAAGTGAAATAATGAAAGATTGGGAGATTAATAAGTGGATAAATCTAATCTCTTTTCATTGAAATTTTTTGTTAAAAAAATATTTACATTTTATTAATATTTAAACTTTGATTATGAAATTGTGTTTTTAAAAATTGTGGTTCATTTTAAAATTATACAAATCATTAAAATTTCAAAAAAATAAATAAACTTTCCATTCAAAAAAAAATCATCAAAAAATATGAATATACTTAATTATAAATTTACTCTTACAACATAAGACCATACATCACCTTTAAAATTCATTAAAGTTTTCAAAAAAATAAATGAAACTTTCCCTTTTCCAAAAAATAATCATCAAAAAATATGAATTTTCCTAGTTATAAATTTACTCTTAGAAACATAAGACCGTACATCACCACAAGGATCACCAAAAAAGTGTAGATTAGAAGATTTTCATTAAAAGATATGGTTAAGAACATTTTGATTGGGTCTAATGGTTAAGAACAATGGCACCCCCTTGAAAATGAAGTTGTATGAATCATTGCACAAAGACTGGTTAGATGCTCTACAACCTAGTATGTGGGAGATGTTGTCAGGTAATGTGAAAAAATATTAAATAACTGCATACATCTAAAAAATTAAACTAGTGTAGATCCATCTTAAATCCAAAGCTATCAAGCACCTAGAGGGATCAAATTTCTCAAGGTGTGACTTTTTTTATTATTTAATATGAAGTAATTAATACATGACATGGAATTGAATGATAAAAAAATGTACACCTTGATATATCATGGTTTAATATGGATCTAAACTGGTGATTATTGCATCGAGAATAGTTAGGTGCTATACAACCCAGCTTAGATCCATTTAAATAAATAATTTAAATAATTCATTTAATTTATGTTTATTTCACAAAATTAGCATCATCTCATGTGCAGACTAATGTGCAGACTAGACAACATCTTCCATTTTTAATAAAGGAAATTGTTTCTAATTTGCATTGAAGTTAATTAGAAATGTAAACAAAATATTTATAAACAACCTTTTTTACATTTTTATTTCAATTTTGTAGTTGATAGTACGAAGTTATCACTAGTATGTATTTATTTTATCTTTGATTTATCAAAAATAGAAAGAGTGCTCACTTTTTTTTTAATTTAATTTATTTATGAGTATTTTTTTTTAAGTTGAACCGTCTTCAAGTTTGAAAAATCTCAATATTTCAATTGGACACTCCAATCATCATTAAGGGATTTAAATTGAATCTATGTTAATTATAGTGATACACTACTATAAACCACTAACATCATTGGTGACAACCAACAAAGCTACAAACTATATTCTTCCTAACCGATCCATTACAAAATGCATAACACAAAATTGACATGTCTTTTGGGCTTAAATGAAGTTTAAAGATGATAATAGCTAGATACGACATGTACAAACTTTTAGGAGGGTGCACCACTAATGGAAGTTAAATGATTACATCTACATGTTAGTTTTGTGAAACAAGCACAAAATTAGTAGACTGGTAATCTAGATGTATGACAAAATGGTTTTTTTAAGTCAATATAACTGATCCATTGTGAAATGTATAACACAAAATCGACATGTCTTTCGGGCGTAAATGAAGTTTAAAGATGATAATAGCTAGAAATAACATGTACAAACTTTTAGGAGGGTCCACCACTAATGAAAGTTAATCGATTACATCTACATGTTAGTTTTGTGAAACAAGCATAAAATTAGTAGTCTGGATGTATGACACAATGTTTTTTTTAAGTCAATATAATTCACTTGTAATAATAATATTTAACAATTAAATTATTTATTTATCTCATGTGTGGTGTAGACAACATCTTCCATTTTCTTTTGGTCAAGTGGTTGTAGCTCAATTGGCGAGGTTCGAGTCTCATCTATGCAACGTGCTTCTCTTTATGAGCCAAATATTCTTGAAATACTTGACCCTCCAATGTTCTCTGGATTTCGAGAGGAATACTATGGATGTAGCGAGCTTTGCGTCATGAACCACAGTGGAAAAGAAAAAAAATCTTCTGTTTTTTAATAAAAGAAATTGTTTCTAGTTTGCATTGAAATTAATTACCAATCTAAACACAATATTTATAAACAACTTTCTTTACATTTTTATTTCAATTTCATAGTTGATAGTATGAATTTATCAATAGTATGTATTTATTTTATCTTTGATTTATCAAAAATAGAACGAAATATCACTTTTTTTTTTAATTTAATTTATTTATGAGTATTGTTTTTTTGGAGTTAAATAGTCTTTAAGTTTGAAAAATCTCAAACATTTCAAGTGGACACTCCAATCATATTTAAAGGATTTAAATTGAATTTATGTTCATTAAAGTGATACACTACTATAAACCACCAACACCATGGATGACAACCAACAACACTACAAACTATATTCTTCATAACTAATCCATTACAAAATGTATAACACAAAATTGACATGGAATTTATGCTTAAATGAAGTTTAAAGATGATAATAACTAAATATAACATATACAAACTCTTAGGAGAGTGCACCACTAAATTTAATTGATTACATCTGCATAAACTTGTAAACAAAACAAAGATAGAAAAAGAAGAAAGACATTGGGTTCAAGGTCTTTCACATCACTTATTTGAGTGTTGGGATGGGACTTCACTTATGCTAATTAGTTGACACAAGTNGATTTTATAATGTAAGTCTTTCACTATCTTTTCCATCACATTCATCTACCATACATTCATTAGTGATTAATCGAAGCTCATTTTTTCTTAACACTAGAAACGTGAGTAATGTCTACATACTAACAAATGATAAAATGTGAAATCATTTGATCCTACTTAGAGAAATCTTAATTACTTAAATGAAAAACAAAGAATTCTACAATACACTCAAACATATGAGAACATTAGTGATTAATCGAAGCTCTTTTTTTCTTAACACTAGAAACGTGAGTAATGTCTACATACCAACAAATGATAAAATGTGAAATCATTTGATCCTCCTTAGAGAAATCTTTATTACTTAAATCAAAAACAAAGAATTATACAATACACTCAAACATATGAGAACCAAAAAGAAAGTCAAACATAACACAAACCATTAAAGGGGCACCTTAGTTTGTCTTCTCCCTAGCAAGTTTCTTGAATGGACATGGTGTTATCGTTTTGTATTAGTCATTGTCTTTGGGCAAAGTTTATTTCTTTCATTTATTTTTAT
The DNA here is from genome assembly GCA_010110895.2 of Picea sitchensis. Taxonomy (NCBI): domain Eukaryota; kingdom Viridiplantae; phylum Streptophyta; class Pinopsida; order Pinales; family Pinaceae; genus Picea; species Picea sitchensis. Next base: position 37,156 of record SNQJ01S0001584.1, read on the forward strand.
ATAATTTATTTTAAATTTTATATTAATTTTAGATTATTTAAGGTGTAAAATTTTTTATGTTAAAAAAAATAAAATCTATTAATTTATTTTATTATTATTATTTAGTTTTTATTATTAAAAATAAATTTTAACTTTTTATTACTATATATTTTGTTTAATTTTTGTATAATGATGATGATAATGATTAATATTTATTGAGATTAAATTTGATTTATGAAACTTTAATAAATGTAAGGAATTATTTGATTTGCTTTAAAATGTTTTTTTTATACTTGAAATTTTTTAAGAAAAGATTTCTTAGATCACTATAGTTTTGATGAGTTAAAAGGTTAGGAAGGTTGGTATTTTAACAAATATTTTGAAATCACGACCCGATGTGGGTGTATGCAAGACATTCTAAGAGAAAGTGATTTTCATTTTCAACCCTCTTAGTGTCACAAAGATGACAAATTATTTTGACCTACAAGGATATTTTGGGAATTGTCAGACACCTTGTATCACTATGGAGCTCATGAGAGTTGGTTCTTATTTTAGGAATGTTGATTTTCTTCTTTACACTATTCAAAATAAAGAGATACTTTTGATCTTATAGATTAGGGTTGGTCACCTCCTTATTGTATATTAATTTTCTATTATCCTCTAATTCTTTATCACACCACAATTTCTCCTTAAACTTAAATGTAATAATACTTTTAATATTATCATTATTCTATAGAGTGGTCACTTCCTTTATTCCCCAATGATTTAACCAAGATTTGGCATCATTATGCCACCCTAGTTTGAACCACATGTGGTTTTAACTGGAGTTTAAAGCCATCTTAGGAAGTCTCATGTCTTCCATGTTTCTTATCTTATTCTTTGTTGAGAAATGTAGCTTGAGAAAGAACTTCTTGCACATGTTTCAGTGTGAACATGTAAGAAGTGGTTAGAGACATTTCTTTGGTCTTGGAAAAATGGCAACTGATTCCATCTTTTAATTTCACTTGAAAATAAAACAAAAGTGAAAGTCTTATGTTTTGAAGTTAACTTAAGTCTTAGGAATATAAATGAAACGTTATAGAAGTTCTAGAACATTAGTGACTTAGATTAGGATTTAGCGGCAATAGATCTGAAGATTGAGATAGGTGAAATCTAGGATTGAGGAGATTAATTATTTATCTCAAAGCATAAAGAGGACAAGAGAGGAGAGGTTGATCTCATATGGGAAGAGAGCAAGAGAGAGATGAAGGACAGAATACTCCATTCAAGGAGAAGAAGGGTTGATTGCTAAGGTGACTAGCAAGATACCATCATTGTAGCCACCTTTTCTTTATGCATAGACCATACACCTTTAGATCTAGTCATACATTGTATTACTGGAGTGCTTCAATGTTGAGAGGAGAGAAAGAGTGGTTTGTTGTCCAGGAAAGGCATAAATAGAGCAAGTCATACTAATATAGTTGTACCCTCTTTTACATAAGTTTTACACTATTGTTTGAGGTGACTTTATTGACCATACAACTATTAGTTCAAGTAGGTTGCAAAGGCCACTTTATAAGCTGCTTTGATCAAAGGAATGAAAATCAAAGCAATAAAAATATGATTAGAAGGAGAAATCTCCATGTGTGTGTTTTATTCCTTCCATTGTTTTTTTTCCAACCACTATGTGATTAATGCAATGTTTAGAAATTTAATTTGATGTTATTAAATCAATTTTGTTTTGATTTATTTAATGAGATAACATTAGAAAAACAATCACCTAAGGTTATAAAAATTCACATTATTGTATATTATGTGTGTATCCATAGTCGTTCTCTCTGTTGGATTATTGAGAGGGGGGTTGAATCAGTAATAGAGCAATATAATCCTTTTTCACCATAAAATGCAAGTGTTATATCAATGTAGCATTATCATACAATAGCTGCAGAGTAAATAAACAATGAAAAAATGAGAAATCACACACATACTGATGCAGGAGCATCGCTCACTCATCAAGCGAGCCAGCGTGTGGAGCAGGAAAAGACAGTTGGACAAGCCAACAAACTTCTTTTTGAATCTTACCTTGATATTTGTTGCGCCAAGCATTAATGAGTTAATGTAATGAAGCGCACTTGTATTGTATTATAGATAGGAAGACATTTATTAGATTTAATGCTGTTAGATAGGAATTAATTGTAGATTTGATAGATAGAGAATTTGAGAGGGCAAACGGAATATAGGCACCCTCCTTTGTATCATTGTATCATTATCAAGCATTCAGAAGAGAAGAGCAGAGCAGAGAACTGGTGAAGAACACCCATGTACAGATTGAATTAATAGAAGAGAGTCTTTGATTCAGCTATATGGTTTGTGTTGTTTCTCTGTGTTAATATTATGCTCATGAATGTTTGTTTTCTGTCATGCGTCTTCTTTGATATGCTGCGTATGTGGTTTCATAGTTGAATTGAAATCTGTGAGAGAGAGGAGAATGAGTTTCAATTGTTTCTCTGTCTGAGCCAGGAGATTCCTGCATAGAGTGCAGTGGAGTTCATCCGCATAGAGTGCGTTGATGAGGCCAGACAGTTGAGCTCGTATTCTCATCTGCCTAGAGTCGAATTGGGTTGTTCGAGAGTGCAGAAGAAGTGCAGGACAAACCTGAAGTCTCAGTAGCTAGTCTAAGAAAAGGAAGGCGTGGGACTACTGTTGCAGAGAGTGCACAGAGTCTGGAAGAACTCAACACTGCGAAAGTTGTTGAAGGTCGAGCGCGAGCAGTGGGTGCAGAGTCTCTGGAGGAGTCAGAGTTGGCAAGCTTAGGAGGAATAGTTCCTTCGTGAGTCCTGGGAGAAGGACCCAGGAAAAGGTTCGAGCCGGAAGAATCTTGAAGCGGAGGGAATCCTCGAGGAGGAGAATTAACGGCCAGAGTTCGTCGAGGGGAATAGTGAAATCCCGCAGATCTTCCAATCTAAGAGAAGTGGCGCGGAAGTTAACCCTTAGGCGGAAGGAGGGAACGGGCCATCGGGATTCGGCATATCGGAGTTCACGGTGGTGAGAGTTTTATACTCGCTGAAATCGCGATTACCGATTTCCCGAACTAACGGGAGTCGTCGATCGTCAGGAGGACAGGTGGCACAATATCCCATCATATCGGGGTTCAGAGAACCGGGGTTCTCGACCAGCGGGAACTCTTGTAGGACGGATCCGTGATCCGTGAAATCCTGAAGGTGACGTGGCAACGTGGGACCCCGGAAGCTAGGGGAATACAGGTGGCACTGTATCGGGGAATCGGTACATCGGTACTCGGGGTTTGGGAGTTCAGAGTGTTGATATCGTGAGTAGCGATACCCCGAAAGTGAAATCCCTGATAGGCATGAGAACGTTGACCTTTAACCCATCGGGGTTCGCGGTTTTGAATTGCATGAGAACTGTGTTTGCGAGTTTCGCGATATCGCGAAACCCGATTTCCCGATAAGAGAAGGGAGGTCTTGGCATTAATTACTATGGGTAGTGGGAACTCTCGAGAGGAGTTGGAAGAGTTCTTTGACTCTTCGGGCCAGTGTGAAAGAAGGTCCTGGTGAGAGCGGGTCGGATTGTGAGGGTTGCGACTTCGCACCAAGTGGTATCAGAGCGGGAGTATCTTTTCTTTCTGAAGCAGAGACAGAGATTCATCATGCCGCCTAGAAGAAAAAGGCAGTCACCTGATTGAGAAGACAGGGACGCCCGAAGAAGGGGTAGACCAGCAGGGAATCCAGAGATGGAACGCCAGATGAGAGATCTTCGAGCTAGGCTCGAGGAGATGGAGACAGCACAAAGACGTGGAGTTGGAGCTGGAGATTTCAGTGATTCCGAGGTAGAAGAGGAAGTTGGACATGATGAAGAAGAGGTCACAGCAGAGGATGCTTCGATCGAACGGTTGATTAGAGCCATCGCCAGGATGAGCTCAAAGACAAAAATGGACATTCCGGTCTATGAGGGGAGTCTAAATGTAGAAGAGTTGTTGGACTGGATCCGAGCACTCGACACCTACTTCGATTATGAGGATATCGAAGAGGACAAGAAGATAAGGCATGCGGTCACTAAGTTGAAAGGACATGCAGCCTTATGGTGGGATGAGTTGCAGGCGGATAGGCGCTGCAAAGGTAAACAAAAGATTAAGAGCTGGGATCGGATGATCGCTAAGATGAAAGAGAAATTCATCCCCAGAGATTATCATATCACACTGTTCAGGCGTATGCAGAACCTGAGACAGAAGCTGATGACGGTGAAGGAGTACACCGAGGAATTCTACAGGCTCAACATCCGAGCAGGTCATCGGGAGAGCGATGATGAGAAGGTGGCGAGATACCTGAATGGTATGAGGTATGACATTCAGGATGAATTGAGCATGGTTACCATCTGAACAGTTGAGGATGCATACCAGATGGCTATGAAATCCGAAGAGAAGCTGAATCGTAAGCAAGGTCAGCGAGGGCGAGGCAGGAGTCAGCCCAGAGGCAAGGCAATTGCCCAAGATAGAACTCAGAAGCCCAAGGAGGAATGGCAGAGACCTCAGGGTAAGGTTGAAAGAGGTGGAACCTCACAACCGAGGCAGAAATATGCTGAGCCAAGGAGGCAACATACAGAGCAGGGTGGCGGATATGTTGACGCCAATGCTATTCCTCGTACCCGAGGTAGAGGAAGAGGTCGTGGAGGAATTATCACATGTTTTACATGTGGAAAAGATGGGCATAAATCCGTTGACTGTCCAAACAGGAAAATGGACAAAGGAGAAACTCACATCACTAAAGCGCAGAGGCGTGATGCTGAGACAGGAGATGCAGACAACGGAAGGTCGCTTGGGATGCATAAAATTCTTTTGACACCTGAGAAAGAGGTGGAAAGCTCAGTGCAGAGGAGCAGACTATTTAGAACGGCTTGCACAGCCAAGGACAAAAAATGCAAAGTCATAGTTGACAGTGGGAGCACCGACAATCTCGTTTCATCCGAGATGGTGGAAAAAATGGAGCTGGAAACGACTAAGCACCCGAGTCCATATAAAGTCTCGTGGTTACAGAAAGGACACCGGGTAAGTGTCACTAAACAATGCTTAGTTAAATTCAAGATTGGGAATTACCATGATGAGATTATGTGTGATGTCATTCCCATGGATGTGTGTCATATATTGTTGGGTAGACCATGGCAGTATGATAGGAATGTTGTTCATGATGGGAGGATGAACACGTACACCTTGGAGAAGGATGGGAGAATCCATAAATTGCTTCCGATAAAAGATAAATAAGTGAAGCCGGAAGTAAACAACACCATACTTCTCATGAGTGGGAAGGAACTTCTCACAGAGATGGAGAAGAACTAAGATCCACAATTCTTTGTTGTCAGGAAGCCAAGAATTGTCCTGACAAGCACAAGAGTGGACGACTTGCCAGACGAGATTCAGGAACTGTTGGGAGAGTTCGTTGATATCATCGTGGACGAACTACCTCATTCGTTGCCACCGATGAGGAGTGTGAGTCATCACATTGACCTCATACCAGGAGCAAGCTTGCCGAATAAAGCTGTGTACAGATTGACGCCTCAAGAGAATGAGGAAGGCAAAAGGCAGGTAGAGGATCTGCTAGATAAAGGACTGGTCAGAGAGAGTCTGTGTCCATGTGTTTTTCCAACAGTACTAAGTCCAAAGAAGGATGGAGGCTAAACAATGTGTACAAACTCCAGAGTGATAAATAAAACCACCATCAGATACAGATTTCCACTGCCGAGAATGGATGATCTGATGGATTGCCTGAGTGGGGCAAGTTATTTTTCGAAGATTGATCTCAAGAGCGGATATCACCAGATCTGGATGAGAGAGGGAGATGAATGGAAAACAACATTCAAAACAAATGAGGGTTTGTACGAATGGCTGGTCATGCCGTTTGGTTTGACAAACGCGCCAAGCACCTTTATGAGGCTGAGGAATGAAGTCCTGTGGGAATTCATTGGCAAATTCGTGGTCGTGTATTTGGACGACATATTGATTTTCAGCAAGACCAAGGTTGAACATTTAAAACATTTGTCTATTGTGATGAGAAGACTGCAACATGAGAAGTTGTTGGTTAACATGAAGAAGTGTTCCTTCATGAAGACAGAGCTCATTTATCTGGGCTTTGTTATCTCAGCGAATGAGTTGAAAATGGATCCTGAGAAAGTGGAAGTGATAAAAATTTGGCCATCACCGAGAAATGTTTTCGAGGTGAGAAGTTTCCATGGATTGGCTAGTTTCTACAGGAAATTCATTCGAAATTTTAGTGGAATTAGCGCAGCAATGATGGACACCGTGAAAAAATGACATAAAGTTTTTCATTGGACAACAGAGGCTGAGAGGAGCTTCAATCTGTTAAAGCGGAAGATAACAGAGAAACCAATCCTGGTGTTCCCTGATTTTCAGAAGACATTTCAGGTGAAATGTGATGCGAGCGGATATGCCGTCGGAGGGGTTCTGAGTTGGGATGACAGACCTGTGGCATATTACAGCGAGAAATTGGATGAGGCAAAGCTGAAATACTCCACATATGACAAAGAGTTTTATGCCATCATACAGGCATTAAATAAGTGGAGGCATTACTTAATACCCAAGGAATGTGTATTGTACAGTGATAATCATGCATTGCAGTTCGTGAGTCAACAGGATAAGTTGAACCAGAAGCATGCAAAATGGGTAGAGTACATGCAAAATTTTACGTTTGTCATTAAGCACATTTCAGGAACTGCTAACAAGGTGGTTGATGCTTTGAGCAGGAAATGTTTGTTGCTGCAGGAATTCAGAGTCAAAACGTTGGGCTTTGAAAATCTGAAAGATATGTATGTCGAGGATGCAGACTTCGGAGAAGCGTACGAAGCAGCTAAGAATCCAGTTCTCAGGGATCGGAGTCCTTGGATTGATTACTTGATCCAGGAAGGATTGTTGTTCAGAGGCAATCAATTGTGCATTCCAAATTGCTCCATGAGGGATAATTTGGTGAAGCAAAAACATAGTGGAGGCTTAGCAGGTCATTTTGGACATGACAAAACATTCGCCAAGTTGAGCGAATCGTATTATTGGACAGGCATGCGAGCAGATGTAAAAAGGTTTATTGACAGGTGTCGAATTTGTCAACATTCAAAGGGCCGAAAGCAGAACACCGGTTTTTATCAGCCATTACCCATACCTGAGAGGCCATGGGAGGCGATCAGTATGGATTTTGTTTTGGGATTGTCGAGGACTCAGCGAGGAGTTGATTCCATCTTCGTGGTGGTAGACAGGTTCTCGAAGATGGCACATTTTATTCCTTGTCATAAGACCAGCGATGCGACCCACATCGCAAACTTGTTTTTCAAAGAAATCGTCAGATTGCATGGATTGTCGAGAAGCATAGTCTCGGATAGGGATACCAAATTCATAGGCCATTTTTGGAGGACGCTATGGAAAAATCTAGGAACTAATCTGGCATTTAGTTTAGCTTACCATCCGCAGATGGATGGGCAGACGGAGGTAGTCAACAGGAGTCTGGGGGATTTATTGAGGAGCTTGGTGACAGAGCATCACAGTAGTTGGGACCAAATATTACCACAGGCAGAGTTCGCGTACAACGATTCGGTGAATCGGAGTACTGGAAAAAGCTCATTCCAAATTTTGTATGGGACACAGCCAAGGGGAGTTTCTGAACTCAGGGAGTCAGAACAGGTTGGAACTAGCAGCACTAGTGTTGAAGAGTTCGCTGAAGCAATGAAGGAACTTCACAATCAGGTGAAGCAACGACTGATGAAATCAAATCAAGAGTATAAGCGCAGAGCCGATCAACGGAAGAGACAACTTCAGTTCGAAGTTGGTGATTTGGTTTTGGCGCACTTAAGGAAGGAAAGGTTCCCAACGGGAACATATAACAAGCTCAAGATGAAGAAAATTGGGCCATGCAAATTCCTGAGGAAATTTGGGGAGAATGCATATGAGCTTGAGTTGCCAGAGGGCATCGGGATATCTCCGATATTTAATGTTTCGGATTTATACCCATACAGGGTTGGAAAAGCAGACACTGGAAATGAGGAACTAGTGGTCCAGTGGCAGAAACAATTGCCAGTTGTACAGAATCCTCAGATGGAGTGCATACTGGATAAAAGAGTAGGCAGGAAGACCAGGCGAAAGCAGTATTTTGAATACCTGGTGAAATAGAAGAATCACCCAGTGGAGGATGCCAGCTGGGAGACTGAATCAGTCATATAGAAGCATGGACACATCGTGCAGGAGCTCATGGACAGGAGCCCATGAAGATTTTTGAGCCGAGGAGTATGATGCAGGAGCATCGCTCACTCATCAAGCGAGCCAGCGCGTGGAGCAGGAAAAGACAGCTGGACAAGCCAGCAAACTTCTTTTTGAATCTTACCTTGATATTTGTTGCGCCAAGCATTAATGAGTTAATGTAATGCAACACACTTGTATTGTATTATAGATAGGAAGGCATTTATTAGATTTAATGTTGTTAGATAGGAATTAATTGTAGATTTGATAGATATAGAATTCGAGAGGGCAAACGGAATATAGGAACCCTCCTTTGTATCATTGTATCATTATCAAGAATTCAGAAGAGAAGAGCAGAGCAGAGAACTGGTGAAGAACACCCATGTACAGATTGAATTAATAGAAGAGAGTCTTTGATTTAGCTATATGGTTTGTGTTGTTTCTCTGTGTTAATATTATGCTCATGAATGTTTGTTTTCTGTCATGCGTCTGCTTTGATATGATGCGTATGTGGTTTCATAGTTGCATTGAAATCTGTGAGAGAGAGGAGAATGAGTTTCAATTGTTTCTCTATCTGAGCCAGGAGATTCCTGCATAGAGTGTAGTGGAGTTCATCCGCATAGAGTGCGTTGATGAGGCCAGACAGTTGAGCTCTTATTCTCATATGCCTAGAGTCGAATTGGGTTGTTCGAGAGTGCAGAAGAAGTGCAGGACGAACCTAAAGTCTCAGTAGCTAGTCTGAGAAAAGGAAGGCGTGGGACTACTGTTGCAGAGAGTGCACAGAGTCTGGAAGAACTCAACACTGCGAGAGTTGTTGAAGGTCGAGCGCGAGCAGTGGGTGCAGAGTCTCTGGAAGAGTCAGAGTTGGCAAGCTCAGGAGGAATAGTTCCTTCGTGAGTCCTGGGAGAAGGACCCAGGAAAAGGTTCGAGCTGGAAGAAGCTTGAAGCGGAGGGAATCCTCGAGGAGGAGAATTAATGGCCAAAGTTCGCCGAGGGGAATAGTGAAATCCCGTCAATCGTCCGATCTAAGAGAAGTGGCGTGGAAGTTAACCCTTAGGCGCAAGGAGGGAACGGGCCATCGGGATTCGGCATATCAGAGTTCACGGTGGTGAGAGTTTTATTCTCGCTGAAATCGCGATTAGCGATTTCCCGAACTAACGGGAGCCGTCGATCGTCAGGAGGACAGGTGGCACAAGATCCCATCATATCGGGGTTCGGAGAACTGGGGTTCTCGACCAGCGAGAACTCTTGTAGGACGGATCCGCAATCCGTGAAATCTCGAAGGTGTCGTGGCAACGTGGGACCCCGGAAGCTAGGGGAATACAGGTGGCGTTGTATCGGGGAATCGGTACATTGGTACTCGGGGTTTGGGAGTTCAGAGCGTTGATATCGCGAGTAGCGATACCCCGAAAGTGAAATCCCCGACAGGCATGAGAACGTTGACCTTTGACCCATCGGGGTTCGGGGTTTTGAATTGCGTGAGAACTGTGTTTGCGAGTTTCGCGATATCGCGAAATCCGATTTCCCGATAAGTGAAGGGAGGTCGTGACAGTAGTTACTGTGGGTAGTGGGAACTCCCGAGAGGAGTTGGAAGAGTTCTTTGACTCTTCAGTCCAGTGTGAAAGAAGGTCCTGGTGAGAGTGGGTCAGACCGTGAGGGTTGCGACTTCGCACCACATACACAGTACACCAGTGTTTTACAAGGAAACTCAAAGTGGGAGAAAACCACAAAATATTTTTTCTTATATGTCTTTAAGAATTACATTCATTGGAAGCACCAACTTCCTTTGTTTTCCAGCTGCAACTGGAAGGAGGCTCCAACCCCCTAATTTCTCAGGATACAACCTGAAGGAAGCTCCAAATCCCCAATTCTCTGGCTACAACCAGAAGGAGGCTACAACCCCCTATGTTCTCCGGCTACAACCGGAAGGTGGCTACAACCACCTGTCCTTGCCCCATCTAACCGCCTTGGTAGATAAGTAGATGATGGAACCATTGTCACACTATCACTGTGAGATATACTATTGTAAACCTGTACCAATCAACCTGCACCAAACAAACTATACCAATAACTTGAACCATGCATCAACCTGTAATCCACTTGTACCATAAACAAATGTATCAACCATGAACCAACATGTACCAAACAACCTATAATCAAATTGTACCATAAACAAGTGCATCAACCATGCACCAACCTGTACCTCAACATGTACCATGAATAAGTGCATCAATCATGCGCCAAACCTGTAGGAATAACATGTCACAACAACCTGTCCAAACAACCTATCAAAACAATCTGTCTCATCAATCTTATCAACCAAATTAGATCTACTCACCAAAATCAATCACCAAGATAGCTCTCAAATATGTGCATCAACCAAGCATAACACAAGAACTCATAATCATCACCAAGATCAATATGTGTTTCTAATAATATACCAATACAAGTATGCTACATCATCCATAAACCATGTGTCAAAAATACTACTAACAAGTGCCTCCAACCATGTACCANGCTACAACCAGAAGGAGGCTACAACCCCCTATGTTCTCCGGCTACAACCGGAAGGTGGCTACAACCACCTGTCCTTGCCCCATCTAACCGCCTTGGTAGATAAGTAGATGATGGAACCATTGTCACACTATCACTGTGAGATATACTATTGTAAACCTGTACCAATCAACCTGCACCAAACAAACTATACCAATAACTTGAACCATGCATCAACCTGTAATCCACTTGTACCATAAACAAATGTATCAACCATGAACCAACATGTACCAAACAACCTATAATCAAATTGTACCATAAACAAGTGCATCAACCATGCACCAACCTGTACCTCAACATGTACCATGAATAAGTGCATCAATCATGCGCCAAACCTGTAGGAATAACATGTCACAACAACCTGTCCAAACAACCTATCAAAACAATCTGTCTCATCAATCTTATCAACCAAATTAGATCTACTCACCAAAATCAATCACCAAGATAGCTCTCAAATATGTGCATCAACCAAGCATAACACAAGAACTCATAATCATCACCAAGATCAATATGTGTTTCTAATAATATACCAATACAAGTATGCTACATCATCCATAAACCATGTGTCAAAAATACTACTAACAAGTGCCTCCAACCATGTACCAAGTATGTACCAATCATGTATCAACTACTCATCAACTATGACTCATCGAGACGTACCAACATCATCAACTATGCACCTCATGTATGTGCCAACTCATCAACTACTTGTCTCAACCATGTACCCAACATGTACCTCAACCAAAAGCCCTCATCAATGTCATCATCCAAATCTGATTTGTAACTTTGTAATAGACCTGGTTTATATGATCACATATATGCAAACCTTCCTTAACTTTAACAACAAGAGACTAGCATTTTCATCAAACTTTACTTTAGTCTAACATGACTAGTTTTGGATTAGTCAACAACCCTAACTTAAAATAATCATAACTATGTACCTACAATGAATAAAGATTTGAAAATAGTACACAATGTTCTTCAGTGTGTTTTATGCAATTCCTCCAGGTGTCACTACTTGGAACCTCTCATAAAACCAGTTATAGCAAAAACGACATACCTTGTTGAATTCTAGCTTATTCTAGAGAGTGAACTTGTAGAGCGTGCCTCGCATGGAATATTTGTTGTATGGATCTGAAAACTGTACAAAAAATACTACAGAAACTACTCTAACCAACACATTTGGTCTTACTGGATTTGGATATGTTATGAAAAAGTTATGACATTTTTACCCAAAACACTTGTTTTAGACTAGTTTCAGGACTAGCCACAAACCTTATTTTCCATAGAGTGTAACTCTAAAAATACAATGACCCGCAAGCTGAAATTTGTACCACAACTACTTGGATATGTTTTCTCAATTTCCTCCCAATTTCACGGTCTGAATCATTCTAGAAAAAAATTTATTGCGAAAATGGTGAGATGACCTATAAATAACATACCTTAGAAAGCATCATCAAAAGAATTTATCCTCCCTTGAATTTCAGCCTTCTTTCCTTCACCTTCCCTCTGAAATTAGGCTTAGATATCCTTTGGTTACTTCAGTCACATGTAGATATTCAATATGCTCAAGTGTAATTAAAATGAGAGAGCCTTTCCTCTTATTTATACTTTCATGTAGCTTCCTCAAGGGGTTACCTATTAACCATGTTAACCCAATTTCCTTATTTTAGGGCTCACCCACTTCTAACCACTTTCCATAGTTAGAAATTTCTCCATTTACTTTATTATTTAAATAATACTCCTTGACTTTGTCACTTCACTTTATTGTTTAAATAATCATCTTTGACTTTGTCACTTCACTTTATTGTTTAAATAATCATCTTTGACTTTGTCACTTCACTCTATTATTTAAATAATCCTCTTTGACTTTGTCACTTCACTTTATTATTTAAATAATCTTTTTTTACTTTGTCACTTCACTTTATTATTTAAATAATTTCTTCATTGCAAGTACTTTGACTTCTTTGACCTTTTGGGGCTTCAAGCCAACATATGAGGGTCCTCCAAATTCATAAGGCCATAACTCTCAAACCGTAAGGAGTTATGTGATGTTCCACATACCACCAGAAATGGCATGACATGTACTATCCATCTAGAATAGTATTACCTGCAAATATATCAAAAATCATACCATTATACATCAAACAAACTTGTGTCCATTACCCAAACCTTTGTGCTACCGAAATTCGCTATCGGACTTTCTTCAAGGGTTGACATCAATGAAAACCAACATAATTAATCAACAATATCCCCCTTTGGCATTGATGGAAATACTCTGATGCAATATTGAAATGATATCACTCATGTTCCCCCTGGAACCACACCTACATCTTTGTGACCAACGCTCCCTCTGGAACCATGTCTCTATCCTCTGCATCTAATAAATCTCTCCCTCTTTGTCATCAATGGAAAATGTATCTTTCCATTCGGGTCTGTTCCCCCTAACTGACTCGTCTGATCTCCCAACCTGAACTATCCTCTTTATGGTGTTTCCTCGTGTACATCTAAGACATATAAGATAAGCATTTAAAATAATTCATTTTGGAGTAGAAATAACTCTGAGTCTCTGGCGAATATACTCAAAGGATTCTCGTGGAAGCAGTTTTGTAAAGATGTCTACCACTTGTTCTTTTGTGCCCACATATTATCATTTTCTGCAACATGTTCCCATAGAAAGTGATACTTGATTTGAATGTGCTTCGTCTTGGAGTGAATCACCGGGCTCTTTGAGATTATGATGGTGTTTGTATTATCACAATATATTGGAATGGGCTCATCATACTCAACCTGTATATCTGTCAGATTTTGTTTCATCCATAGAACCTGTGTACAACATGTTGTTGCTGCAATATACTTTGCCTCGGTTGTATATAAGGATATGATGTTTTTTTCTTGCTTAACCATGATACTAAACACTCACCCAAGTAGAACATCACTCCACTGGTGCGTCGTCGATCATCAATGAAACCTGCCCAATCTGCATCTGCGTAGGCAATAAGTGATAGATCATTTCTTTTTGGATACCATAATCCAAACACTTATGTTTCTTTGAGATATCTGAAAATCATCTTCATTGTTAATACATGTGATTCCTTTGGTGTTGCTTGAAATCGTGCCACCTGTCCAACTGCCTGCATTACATATGGTCTGGATGATGTCACATATAGTAAGCTACCAATCATTGACATGTATTTCCTCTAGTTTATAGAATTTGAATCATCATCTTTGCTCAACTTGCAACTTGTTTGCATAGGAGTGGTAACTAGTTTGCAAACTTTCATTCCGAACCTCTTTAGCATTTCTCTGATATACTTAGTTTGAGAAATAAAAATTCCTTGGTTTCTTTGACATATCTGAAGACCCAAAAAGAAGGATAGTTCTCCAAGTAATGACATTTCAAATTCATTCTGCATATCCTTTGCAAATTTTTGGCTTAACCTGTCATTAGTACTTCCAAAACAATATCATCAACATAAATTTCAATTAATAAAATACTACCTTGAGTTACCTTGATGTAGAGGTTGTTGTCTGTGCTTCCTTTCCATAGTTCATAGGGAGTTTTGTCATTGTTGTTTCTGAGCATTACTTTGTTTTGAATGTGAATTGTTGTATGCACTGCATGTGTCCAAACAATATCTGTCAATTTGGAATCCATTAACATTGTTCGATCCATTTCCTGTGTAATTATCATCCATTATGATAATGTTCCTTTGTCTCTGAACCACTCTTTGAACCAATATATGAATCCATGCTCTCACCCACTTTCATATATCTATCCAAACCTGCTAAGTATTCTTACAAATCCATCTTTGTCCATACTATCCAAGACTCTACTTGCGCAACTGTCCATAATGTTCACCCATTTATCATTATACTATCATGAACTCTTGATTAATCTATCAAATTGTACTTCTGCTAACTGACTGCTCTGGATATGTCTTCTCAAACTTTGCAAGTTGCTCAAAGGATGGTTCTTTGGTTTGTCACATCTATCGCATAGACTCCCCCTGTCTAATATTCATATTACCTGGGAGTCTCTAAGCCGGATGACTCAGGACAATTCATGCTCTGATGTGTATTCATCATCATCTTCATTGGTAGATTCATCATCTCTCTGAGATTTGACTTCTTTCTTTCTGTCTATGGATTCATCGTTCACTACAATACCTGAAAGTACGATCTCTTGAACCCGTTCTTTGTTTAATTTTCCTTCTTTTCTTTCATTTATTTTCCAAACCTTTCTATATCTGACATCATTCTTTTTCTCTGTAGATTTTTCTTCATCTCATTTTTTGTCAATATTGCGATCTCTAGGACCTGGTCTTTGTTCACATGTTCTTCCTGTTTTCTTATCCATACTTTCTTATATCTGATATAAGTGTTCTCTTTCATGGAAGTATCGATCATGCTTCTACAATCACGAGCTATGTGTCCATAGTTATGACATTTTTAACATTCAATGTTACGTGGGGCCACATAGGCATTTCTTGCTTGAACATTTCTTTTATAATCCCTGCAATCTACAACCTTATGTCCAAATTTAGTACAATAAAAACAATGACCATAAAAGAAATTTGCATACCTGGGAGTGAATGATCTTCTTTGTGGTGTAGTCCTTCTGAATTTCTACCTTGAATGATCATGATCATGATTGAAGCTTCTTTGTGGCTTGAACATCGATGGTCTTCTTGAATATGTATCTTTATTAGTTTTCTTAGATTCTGGTTGACCATGATTCCTTCCTTTGAGTACTCCTGCATAACTCTTTCTATTTTCTTCATTCTTCTTTTCTAGCAACATAGAGTGCTTCTCTTCATTCTCTACAACTGATGTGGATGTTTCTGTCTCTTCAACGTTTTGTTGAGCTTGACGATTTTGACTCTTAGTGTGACAACTTCTTCTTCAATATTCTCAACCTCTTCGTCTTTCTTTATTATCTGATACTTCATGACCTCTTATGTTCTCTTTGCTTCTTCAAGTTGGATTTTCAATGTAATTATTTCTTCGTCCAGTCTTCTCTCTTCTTGACCAAACTCTTCCTCAAGTTGGTTTAAGTCATTGGTTCTTTCCTTAAGATGATCCATCAATATATTTTCTCTATTTTCTGCTTCTTCCTTTTGTGCTTCTATGTTGGCTTCTAAACATTAATTTTGATATTCTAGAGTTTCTTCAATTATTTTGGCCTCTTCTATTTGAGCTCTTAAATTCTTGATGACCTGTTGATCTTTTTCAAAACCTTGAACACTTTCCTTTTGTTTCATCAATTCTTTCTTGGATGACTTGTTTTCTTCTCTTTCTTTCTTTAAATATTCAATTGCACTGATCATTTTTTCTTTGTAATCAACTTATGTTTCTTCATACTCTTCCTCTTTTGAATCTGTTTGACATGATGAGCATATTTCTTCTTGTTTTGTATCTGCATCTTCTTTGGCATTTTCTGAATCTACAATGGGTGAATAATATATGTCATGTAACTTATCCTAAATTTATTTGGTTGATGAAAATTTACCAACCTTTTCTCTTACCGGATTAGGTACTCCTTCCCAGATGAAATCCATTGCTATTTTGTTATTCTTCTTCAATTCCTTCTTGGTTGCAGTCTTTTCCCTTTTTGAACTATCATATCATGTAACAACTGATAGCCAAATATAATTTCCTTGTTCCTGTAAAAATACTTTCGTCCTTCTTCTCCACATCTAATACTTAAAACCATTATGACCATTAAACATTGGTACTCCATTCTCATAATAATCCATGATCTCCTTCCAGTGGTTAAATTGTTTCCTGAAGGAACCGACTATGATACCAATTGTTGGATTACTGAGAGGGGGGGTGAATCAGTAATAGAGCAATATAATCATTTTTCACCATAAAATGCAAGTGTTATATCAATGTAGCATTATCATCCAATAGTTGCAGAGTAAATAAACAATGAACAAATGAACAATCACACGCATACACAGTACACCAGTGTTTTATGTGGAAACCCAAAGTGAGAGAAAACCACAGAATGTTTTTTCTTATATGTCTTTAAGAATTACATTCATTGGAAGCACTAACTTCCTTTGTTTTCCAACTGCAATAGGAAGGAGGCTTGAACCCCCTAGTTTCTCAGGACACAACCTGAGGTAAGATCCAACTCCCCAATTCTTTGGCTACAACCAAAAGGCGGATAGAATCCCCTATGTTCTCTGGCTACAACCAGAAGGTGTCTACAACCACCTCTCCTTTCCCCGTCTAACTGCCCTGGTATATAAGTATAATGATGGAACCAATGTCACACTATCACTGTGATATATACTGTTGTAAACATGTACCAATAACCTGAACCATGCATCAACCATGCATCAACCTGTACTTCAACCTGTAATCAACCTGTACCATAAACAAGTGCATCAACCATGCACCAACCTGTACCAAACAACCTATAATCAACCTGTACCATAAACAAATGCATCAACCATGCACCAAACTATACCTCAACCTGTACCATGAATAAGTGCATTAACCATCCACCAAACCTGTACAAATAACCTGTCACAACAACCTATCCAAACAACCTATCACAACAACTTGTCTCATCAATCTTATCAACCAAATCAGA
>SNQJ01S0001584.1:54571-65053 GCA_010110895.2 Picea sitchensis
ACAAGAGACTAGCATTTTCATCAAACTTTACTTTAGTCTCACATGACTAGTTTTGGATTAGTCAACAACCCTAACTTGAAATAATCATAACTATGTACCTGTAATGAATAAAGATCTGAAAATAGTACACAATGTTCTTCAGTTTGTTTTATGCAATTCCTCTAGGTTTCACTACTTGGAACCTCTCATAAAAGGAGTTATAGCAAAAATGGCATACCTTGTTGAATTCTGGCTTATTCTAGAGAGCAAAATTGTAGAGCGTGCCCTGCACAGAATATTTGTTGTCTGGATCTGAAAATTGTACATAGAATACTACAGACTGTAATCTAACCAACACATTTGATCTTACTGAATTTGGATCTATTATGAATAAGTTATGACGTTTTTACCTGAAACACATGTTTTAGACTAGTTTCAGGACTAGCCACAAACCCTATTTTCCACGGAGTATAACTCCAAAAATACAACAAACCACAAGCTGAAATTTGTATCGCAACTACTTGGATATGTTTCCTCAATGGCCTCCCAATTTCACGGTCTAAATCATTCTAGAAAAAATCTTATTGCGAAAATGGTGAGATGACCTATAAATAACATACCTTAGAAAGCATCATCAAAAGAATTTATCCTCCCTTGAATTTCGGTCTTCTTTAATTCACCTTCCCTCTGAAATTCGACTTAGATATCCTTTGGTTACCTCAGTCACTTATAGATATTCAATATGCTCAAGTCTAATTAAAATGAGAGATCCTTGCCTCTTATTTATACTTTCATGTAGCTTCCTCAAGGGGTTACCTTTTAACCATCTTAACCCAATTTCCTTATGTTAGGGCTAACCCACTTCTAACCATTTTCCATGATTAGAAAGTTATCCATTTACTTTATTATTTAAATAATAATCCTTGACTTTGTCACTTCACTTTATTATTTAAATAATCCTCTTTGGCTTTGTCACTTCACTTTATTATTTCAATAATCCCTTTTGACTTTGTCACTTAACTTTATTATTTAAATAATTTCTTCTTTGCAAGCACTTTGACTTCTTTGACCTTTTGGGGCGTCAAACCAACATATGAGGGTCCTCCAAATTCATAAGACCATAACTCTCAAACCATGAGGAGTTATGTGGTGTTCCACATACCACCAGAAATGGCATGACATGTACTATCCATCTAGAATAGTCTTACGTGCAAATATATCAAAACCCATACCATTATACATCAAACAAACTTGGGTCCATTACCCAAACCTTTGTGCTACCAGACTTTCTTCAAGGGTTGACATCAATGACAACCAACCCAATTAATCAACACTCTCAATGGAGAAAAGACTCACATCTATGAGGAGGATAGGATAAGGTTCATTACCTTTAATTTTGAGATTATAAGGTATAAAGCACTTTTGGATTTGCTCTATCTTTTTCCATGATTCTCTAGAGATACTACAGCCTCAAAATTCACAACCATATAAGATAACAGGAGGGACAAGAGTCTCAAAGAGGAGTTTCTTCTTATCCCATAGCCAAAGTTCTGCTCATTTGCAATTATTTTGAAGTCCATAATAAGCCTTCCACCCCCCATTTATCATTTTCTCAATGTTGTAGTTCTAATTAAGCTTGTGATGAAGATCAAATTATGAGATATTTGTATGGAGTCACTTCCTCCAAGTTGTTGTTATCATACATGAAATTAGTGTAAATGATATTTTTGTATTTAATTACCATAACCTTCAATTTGTTAATGTTAACAGTAATACCCGTAATAGAGTAGAAATCATTGATGATTTTAGTTGGTTGTCGAGATCATAGGGATTCCTTGCCGTAAGAAAAATATCATCAATGTAAAGAAGAAGGATTATGATGATACCAGTTAGAATTGGGCCAACACAACTTACTTCTTCCAAACAACCCTTTAACTTGTCAATGTATATGCTAAAAAAGGTAGGGGGCATGAAACAACCTTGCTTAGCTCCTATATTACAATTAGTTTTGAAACTTGTGAATAATGTTCTTCTACAACCTTACCATAGAAGCTCTTGACTCCAAAGGGGATTTTAACTCTTCTAACCTATTCCAAAGATTAGTCCTGGACAAGCGTGTCAAACTCTTTTCTAAAGTCAATGAAACAAGGTGGTCCAAAGTTGAATGATAGCTCCTAAATCTGCCATAGCTTTTAGCTCTTTTTGTTGTTGTTTTCTAGCCATACATTGATCTTCTTTTCCAAAATAATTCCATATAACTTGGCTAAAAGGGGTTTAATCATAATGTCCTATAAATAGAGGGATTGTTTTTATCCTCACTTTTAAAAATATGTACAAAGAAATTTTGAGTTCAAAGTTTAGGGAAGCTATGCTTCATAGCTAAATTGAAAAACTTGTGGATTTAAGGGATGATGATAGGTCCACTGCGACAGAGGACAGGAGAGCTCATCCACCTATCTCAATCTCTTCGAACTTAACCAGGCCCACTGTACTGGTCCGCCTTAGTGACCCGGCAACACCATGTTCTGTCAGCTGTTCAGGGAGTCGAGGCTGTGTTTTTACTGTTCTATTAGGTTGCGGGTTCAGTGAAGCTTTAGAAGACTGCAGGAAAGACTAATCCCTGCTATCCCTACCTCATTGGCGGTGACGGGGTTGCTCTATATTCCATCTTGTAAKTWTCAGCTCGCATTTTGACAGGAGGACAAGGACAGGCATCCCAAATTCTGTCCTGTGAGCTTTCCAGTGGGATGGCCTTCGACCATACAGCCGAGCTCGTCGACGTGATCTGTTGAACAATCTCTCTATGTGACTGGACGGATGTCCACTTTGTAATTCCCGAATCTGATTGGATTTTGCCACAGTTCTGGACGGTCTTTTTGTCATTGGTGACGTAAACGATTTTATACCCTTTATAAAATTGAGTCAATTTCTTATGGGAAAAAAGGGATGATGATAGGTCATCTAATTTTTAATAATTATGTTTGGTAACCTTTGATGTCCTTAACTTTCCATTTCACAAAGAACTTAACCACAAACACTATGTCTTCTATTAAACCAAATATTATATATATGTATATATAATTCTTAACTTTCTTTTTTCTTTAATTTTTAATAAAAAAAGTAATTTTAAATTTTTATTAGTTTTTTAATATTTAATGTTACAATATCAAATATATTTTTTTGTTAGTGTTGCCATCAATTAAAAAAAAACATATTATTTTTAACGAATAATTACCGCATTCACCTACTTTAATCATTGTTAAATAATGGTATATAACTTTCATAAGAAAATAAATTATTAACGTTGACCAAATATTATAGAGATTGAAATATAGTGTATTTACTTTATTTTATTGATTACATTTTTCTTATTTCTTCATGTATATTGTTAAATGCCTATTAACTGCTCTCAATACAATCAAATTTTATGTTTAATCTAAATCCATTTTTTTCTAAATAACTTAAGAATATGATAATGTAAAATTATCCTCTTTAAATATAAAAACTATATCGTTGGTGGCCACCTGGCAAAGACGCTTCCTCTAATTCTGGTTAAAAAGAACGTTTGCCAACAAAACAATCGTTATTAATACTAATATTCACGATATTATTAATATTAAAATATTATGAAAACTATATGAATGTATATTTTAAAGAACATTAATGTTAACGAGGATATATGAATTTATTTTTTCTGAGTATAATTTAGTGATCAATTAAGAGGACAATTATAATTGATTGTTATTATTTAATACAAGTTGACCCATCGTTATTAATAAAGGAAAACGGTATTATTTTAAATAATAATTTGTTGGTGGTTCATAAGGGGAGGCTTTCTCAAAATATCTATATGTTTTTATCCTATTTTCTTAAGTGTTTTTAATCAATAAAAGGTAATTTCAGATCTTACTCTAAAATCAAAAGACAATTTCAATATAAATAGTTTTCGCAAGAAACTCAATTTTTCTTATAATTATGGTTGAAACTACTTCAAAAAAATAAAATAATATACTTTTTAATAACATCTAGCCTTAATAATATCTAACTTTCTCAAATTTATATATTATTTTTAGTTTTATATATTTTATCTTTTTCTATTTGTAAATTATCATTATCATATTTTACTACTTGTCTATGGTGTTTATTAAGATAAAAGATATGATATCTTGCCATGGATCAAAGTAACACTTAGAAATTTAGAGAGGTGTTTATTAAGATAACATATATGATATGTTGCAATGGATCAAAGTAACACTTAGAAATTTAGAGAGTGACATCCATTTTAATATTAATTTTTTTAAAACAAACTAGCTGGGGCAGCAATAGAAAATAACACAAATAGATTCCAATTGTTAGGGGGGGAGACTAGTGAGAACATGGGGTAAGGAGAAGCCAACAAACCAAGAACCACAAGCGCAAAGCACAAGCAATAAGGGAGAGGATATTCCAAAGCATAGAAAGACAAATCCAAGAAAATAGCTAGACCATGTGGAGGGGGGCAAGTAGAAATAAAGGAATCATTGGACCAGGAGGGATCTCTAGAGGAGGAGGAGGGAGATGAGGTGATACATTATATGGATCTAGATGAAGTAGAGGTGAACATGGAGGCTCTGAGGGTAGAGCATGTGGAACAAGAAGTTAATAACATGCAAATAAGGAAGCTCCACAAACTACAATGGAAATTTCTCAAAAGCAAGGGAAATACAATGATCCAGGGGAATCCGACGACCACCTCCTGGAATCTCTGGATCAAAATCAATCCCCTTAAACATTTGAAGAAAACACTAGGAGAAGAGAAAAAGAGGGGAAGGAAACCTCATAAGCAGAAGATTGAAGAGACATGGGTCCTTTTGGTGGACTCTAGTCAAATAGTAGGGCTCTCGAATAAGTATTTCCACACCCAACCCAAATGTTGATATGAAGATAATGTATTGGAATGTAAGAGGTCTCAATACCCCATCCAAACACATGATGTTATGTAGGAAGATCAATTAAAAAAAAAAATTGATTTAATCATGCTACAAGAAACTAAATATGACAAGGAATAGATGCAACAAATAGCCCAGAAGGTATGGAAAGGATACATAGTGGAAGTAATTAAGACAGAGGGAGCTTCAGGAGGGTTGACCATCCTTTGGGATCTGGGGATCCTATCATTAGAGTTCCACTCCAAACTTCCCAAAATACTTACAACGAACTACAATCTCATTGGCTCCTAGGATCAGGGATTCATTTCTAATGCATATGGACCTTTAGCACTAGCCCAAAAGAAAGAGTTATTGGAGGCTCTCAATTTTCTAGGAACATCAATGCAACAACAACATTGGCTCATCGGAAGCGATTTCAACATGATAATATCCTTGGCAGAGAATAAGAAAGGGATTAGGATATTAGATGCATAAAATGAAACCTTCATATCTCTAATTGAGAGTCTCATATTGATAGGTGTTCCTTCTAACAGTGGTTTGTTCACTTGGAACAATAAAAGATGGGGGGGGGAGTAGAATGGGGTTTGTCTAGATAGATTTTTGGTAATGGAAACTTTGTTCCACTCTCAACAACAAATATCGTTTGATATTTTTCCATATTATGGGTCAGACCATTGGCCGATTACTCTGGAATTGAAGAGTAAACTAATCACTAGATGGTAACCCTTTAGATTCGAAAAATTATGGTTGGATAATCCGAAATTTCACCAAAAATTGGAAATCTAGTGGAAGGAAAGGTCGAATATGTATGGAACAAAGATATTTCAGTTTCAACAAATACTCAAGCACATTAGAATGCGCATAAGAGTCTGGAATAAGGAAGTTTTTGGCAAAGTTTTTGAGGAAAAAAGGAGACCGGAAGCATAAATGGTAGGAATCCATTCAGAGGCGATCCAGGTAGAGCACTCAAATGAGACCACCATTGAAGAGGTGAAACTTACATTATAACTGAATAAAAGAGATAGGTAGGAAGAGACGTTGCAGAGACAAAAATCTCAGATAAGGTGACTAAGGGATGGGAATAAAAACATGAAGTTCTTTCATAATGTGTTCTTGCAAAGGAGAAATCATAACATAATTACATCTATGTGAACTAGGGGGGAGACTATATAAATCCATGAATATATAGAAAGTGAACTAGTGAATCTCTATATCCAACTTCTAAAAGAACTAGAGGAGAAATGGGAGGAGGAAATTCAGAGGATAACAAATTAGATTCCCAATCTGATTTCCTCGGAACAAAATCACTGCCTCATGATACTGAAAACATTTTTTCAGACATGCTGGAAAACCATAGGACGGGAAATATGGGAAGTGATCGAATAATCCCATTGTTCCTGATCCATTCTTAATGCCTTCAATGCCACTTTCATTACATTAATACCCAAGCCTCGGAGGCAAATATGACAGATAAATTTTTCCCCATTTCTCTTTGTAATGTTATTTATAAAATCATAACCAAATTGACTGCCAACAAATTAAAACCTCTCTTATCATCTATTATTTCTATGGAACATGGTGGTTTCGTGGAAGGATGACAAATACTCAATGGCATAATTGTTTCTCATGAGACCATCCACTCCCTAAAGTCCTCTAAGAAACCGGGGATGTTGATGAAGTTCGATATCTCTAAAGCCTATGATCGCATAAACTGGGTTTTCCTTCATAAATACTTGAATCTTTTGGATTTGACATTGACTGAGTGCTTCGGGTATTAAACCTAGTCTCTTCAGCGTTCTTCTCCATCCTAACTAACAAATATCCTTCCCGTACCTTTAACCTATCTAGAGTTCTTAGACAGGGGGACCCTCTCTCTCCCTTTCTTTATATCATCTCGACATAGGGTTTGGAGCGCTACCTGAAGCAAGATTTCTTTGAAGGGACCATTCAAGGAATCACCATGCACTCCCTCCCTGAGCCTTTGTTTCATATTCAGTTTGTGGATGATACTTTTCTTATGGGAAATCAATCAATGAGAGAAGTTATAGCAATTAAGAAGGTGTTGGAGGTTTTAAAACAATCCTCTGGGGCCCTCATAATTTTGGATAAATATCAAATCTTCTTCTTTAATTTCCCCTTTCTGATCAAAAGAAACATTTCCATCTTGTTAGGTTTCTAGCATGATTCTCTTCCATATAAATACTTGGGGGATCCCTTAATTGATAAGGCCATCTGCAACATGTCATGGGAGGAGATTCTACCCAAACTAGAAGCCAAGTTGTCTAGTTGGACGCATCGTTTTTTTTTCTCTCCTTGGGAGGATCTTGTTGATCAAATTGGTCCTCATGGCCATGTCATTGTATTTGTTCTTGGTGATGGAAGCTCCAAATAACATCATCAATAAAATCATATGTTTACAATGTTTTTTTCTATGGGGAGGGGTCGTGAAAGAGAAAATGTGGATGTTGGTTGCATGGGAAAAATTTTGTGTACCTAAATCCCATGGGGGCCTCAACATTAGAGAACCTCAACATGTGGGACAAATGTGTGTTGCAAGGTTGTGGTAGAGATGGATAAAGAGCTCAAAATATCTATGGGAAAAGGTATGGAAGATTAAATATGTGCCCGAGATTCCACATGTGAAGCTGATCAGATTAGAGGGGGAAAAACTAGGCTCCCTAATCTAGAGTAATGCTTGGAAAAACAGAGGATCAATTCAACAAAAAAGTTTCTGGGAGCTGCATGATGGATGTTTAGCTTTATTCTAGGAAGATACAAGGGAACGTGAACCAAATCTAGGGAATAACGAGCTATTTTATCAAATTAAGACAACTACGACAAGTCAAGGATGGGACAAGGTCTATCATTATTGGAAACCTCCATTGGATAATAGTGATCCATATGCCAGAAGTTGGAAAAAACTAGAGGACTAGTCTATAGAGTGGTTGAGGACTTAAAAACGATCATGAGTGCAACATTGCAAGACAGACTAATACACGTTATAACGGGCCCAAACATTGTGAGATGAGGAGGTAAAGGTGATGGAAATTTTAGATTAAAGGATGCCTATATTTTGGCAATTGGCCTACTGGAGGATAATATTAGGATCTCATGGTACAAAATATGGAATTTAGTGATGTGGCCAAATATTTATACTTTTCTATAGCTAGTTTCTAAGCCTACAGTCTTAACTTGGGCTATGAAGGACCTTCCCTATGCATGATGTGTGAGGAGGAAGGAGAAACCCTGGATCACCTATTCAATACTTACAAAGAAGCATCATACCTATGGGATAGGGGAGAATACTTTTTTAGGCACTCAGATAGAATTCAGATTGATATACCGAAAACAATTGAGGATTGGAAACAAGATCCTTTCTCGAATTATATCGTCAATGTGGCATGGAACACATTCCCAATATTTATAACCTGGAACATATGGAAGGAAATAAATCGAAGGGTTTTCAAAAATAGACATATGAAGATCGATTGAGTTTGGTACATCATCCAGTCTAGTTTATAGGAGTCAATCATTGCCTCAGCTTGTTCTGGGGAAGATGCAGTGCTCTAGGAAAAGGAGGAAATGGTATTTAAAAATTGGAAGCTATTACTATGTTATAATCAAGTAGTGTGGGTTTATACCCCCTCCCGAATTAGATCAAGGGATAAATGGTTGTCACCGCCGGAGGGTTTTCTGAAGTTAAATTTTGATGGGGCGTCAAAAGGTAACCTAGGGCCCTCGAGGGAAAGGGGAGTCTTTCAAAATTCTAGGGGTGAAATTCAAGATTTATATGCATCTATATCGAGGCACAAATTGAACAATGCAAAGGAACTGAAAAAATTATTAATATGTCTAAGCATAGCTCAAGAGTAAGGTTAAAATTCTTTAGTGGTGAAGGGTGACTCTCAGCTGCTAATCATAGCTTTGAGAATATTGTTAAATAGAACCCATCATGATAAAATATCAAAGAATTGGTGACTCTCATATGTTTCCTGGTTAACATGGCTTATCCTGATGATGATTCCGGAACACATTCATCGAAAAGGTAATGCAGTGACAAATTGTATGGCCAATGCTGGAGGCTCTCAGACAAATCAACACATCCTTTGGAAGGTAGGGGACCCCATTCCTATGGCACTTCATGAAAAATTCACCCTCCTAAGTCAATTATATTCTCGATACCTAAATGGGGTGTTAGACATTGGGATTTCCTGTGACCAAGTTTCAGGACGATCGCTTGATGTGACAACAAGGGGAGATCATAAACTTGTGCAAGTGCAGGAGGAAGTGTTGAGTAGTTTTACGATGATCTCAAATGATGGAAGAGGGAGGATAGTCTATAAAGTTCCAGTTATGTGACATCACTATAGTAATTAGTCCACAAAGTGCTTGGCTCAAATCTAGTACACAACATTCAACACTCGACATGTTGAACCTTTAGGAAGCCAATTAGAGGAGTACTTTGAGACATTATTCGAGGATGAGGGTAGGAATAGGCATCTATGTTATGATGGTGTCTCTCTGAGTGACTATATTTGGCTCGTGCTACCCCAGGAAGGGAATCCTAGATGAAGGTTTGCATTGGTATGACAATGAAGTTTGGGTGATCTAGTCAAGTTTGAACTAGTGGTTTGGACAGAATGTCGACGAGGTTGAAGTTGAGTTTGGAGAAAAACAGAGTAGGGAGTTGGTGGGTCTGGTTGGCATGATTTGTCTACGAAAAAGTCAACTATTTGGTATCAAGCCAACCATGATTTCTCTCAGGATGGCCATGAACTCTGGAAAGAAAGAGAGAGCAATGCATAGGGGGGTGAATGACAATGAAGCATCCTCATCCCAGGGGCATGTAGCCAACACGAGGGTGGCCTGTGAGGCATGGGAGGCTATAAATAGGTTCCATGAGCTATGTTGGATGAAAAGAAGGAAGCAACATATGTTGAAGAGGCGGTTCGAGCTCGAAGGATTACCACTTTAGATAGAGACATTCTTGAGGAGGTGCAGGACTAGGTGGTCAACCCCTTCTATTCAAGGATGAGGGAGACCAAGCATTTCAATATAGTTGAGACATATTGGGTTGTCAATGCATGTTTGAGACACTGAAACAACAACCATGGGATGATGCAAGGGGATAATTGGTTCATTGTAGTTGATTTCATCTGGTTTCTATTATTGATATATTTCCAGAATGGTCATAGATATATCAATAGATAGTCTATCTATAGATATAATTCTATTAGACATATATAGGCAATCTCTGAAAAGTCTTTGGATAGATATGGCCTCCTAAAATTATTGATACAGACATGAAAACATGGTTAAATTTGGTTGGGTTAAGAATTTGGTTTTCGTTTTGGCAAATTCCCCTGAAACTGGTGTTATATATATATATATATAGTTGTTTTTAGTTTAAAGAATATATACTAATTTTTTATTGATTATGGTCAATTATGTACAAACAAACAATATTTTATATGATGTTTTTTGAACTTTCTAGATATAGATTATGTAAAAAAAATGCTAATTTACACAATTTATATTTAGAAATACAATATTATGATTAAATATAAAAACCTAC
>SNQJ01S0001584.1:67277-92212 GCA_010110895.2 Picea sitchensis
CGAAGGTGTCTTATGTATGATAACACTAATCCATGTGGGGAGGTAGTTTCCCTGAGAAGTTATTTCACATTGTTGTATGGAGTCATGTGTCATTAATGGGGAGCTATTTTTTTTCCACAGGGAAAGAGAAATTCCTTGCTATTCAATTTGAATCAAAGGTAACTTTCCAATACATATAGTGAAACAAAGCTCAAAGTCATTACAACAATATACTCATTATGAGCTCAACATGTCATTTATGGGAATTGAACTCGGGTGGGGAGGATAACAATCATTCCTCTCAACCATCCAAGCTAAACCCAATTGACAATGGGAAGGTATTTATGAAACGAACATTCAAAGAGGGAAGAATCAACAAGCATAAGCCAAATCCAAAGAGAAATATTATGGGAAAAAAAACTAATTTATATTTCGGGGGGATTGCTTGAGATTAGTCCCATGCCATGATTCATGCAACGTCCTTGTTTCCATCTCACCTACTTCTTGAGTTACACCTTTCATGTTAGGTCACTTTGTAGGAGAACTTGTATAGATATCCTAGCAACAAGGAATGACATAATCAAGACATGATAATGATCAATACTTTGATTTTCGAAGAGTAATAGGCACCCATCCATGACAAGAAATAATGTGATGGTCTTTTTAGAGAACACCGACTGACTTGCACCTTTAAAGAAACCTTCATCAATGTCAACAACACAAAAACATCCCAATTATTTATTTTAGAAATAGGATACACTGGGATTTGAACTTGTGACCACTAACTCACAAAATCCCCCTTCTTACACTAAACCACAACTCTATTTGCAAACATCAACGAAAAGGTTAATACATACCTAATAAAACATATTTTTAAAATTGTAACATGACATTAAAACTACATGTAATATAATATATGGTTAATATGTGAAAATGATGAAGATGATATTACATTAAATAATTACTTAAACATCAACGAAAAGGTTAATACATACCTAATAAAACATATTTTTAAAATTGTAACATGACATTAAAACTACATGTAATATAATATATGGTTAATATGTGAAAATGATGAAGATGATATTACATTAAATAATTACTTAAAACTTTTATGTATTGGATAATCAATTAAAACTTTTATGTATTTTATAATGAGAGCAAAAAAGATTTTATATAAACCAAGATTAGTCCTAGAGTTTAAATTGAAATGTGTACATAGGCTGTAAGAATTAGTTATATAATATCACGTTGCCCATGGCTAAAGCACTAAGTACTAAGATATTGAAAAATATTGGTGAGTTTGAATAGCTTAAAATTACATTATATTTTTACATAGGTGTTGTTAATTGTCTTTGCATATAACATGATAAATATGTAATCACTATAAATGTATCATTTGGGATTCTATATGCAACTTCAATTGCTTCAACCATGACTACCAGTGATACTTCTTTTATTGAGATATTTCTAATCAATGTGATGTACCTTGTTTTGATCTTTTTCTTTGAATGTGTAGGTCTTATATGGATTAGGTGCTAGGATTTGGGTGTTGGATATGCATTTTTGGTGCATCTTGGAATTTGTTGTGGTTTGATCATTGCATGTTTGGATGGGTCTTAGGATTTAGCCTTGGTTATCAAGGTTTGATGAATAAGCATCGGTCTTAACATCGCTCCAATGTTGATCAGCAAAAGAATTCATGTTACTCATCAAGTTCAGTTCTTGCTTCATTTCCTAAATTAGATGGTATTTCTTGTAAGGAATTTTACCACCTCCTTTAGTTCCTAGAGATGGAAAACGATTATCTCACTACAGAAACTTCGGTTCTCATGAAAGACATTCTAAGGAAGTACCCATAATGGAGTCATGATTGTATGGTAGTTGTTGGCAATGTTAGCAACATAAATGTTCCAGAAACCCAGAAGGATTTGGGGGATACTGATGCAAGAGAGAAAACCACCCTAAGTCAAAATGGAAATTCGTGAAGCTTCCATAAAATGTGGCTGAGAGGAATTGACTTCCTTGAAATTTATGTAAAACGATAGAATTGTTGTGTATTTTTTGTGATGTCCCAGTTTTTAGGGATTATGAGCAATCTTAGAGATCATATCGGATCCTTTTAGTGCTCTGATCCGTATTATGTTTATTGTTATAAATTGTAAGCCTTTAGGAGTCTAGGAGGAGGCTAGACATAATGTAGAATCAGTCTGGGGAGAGTGTCCTAGCCCATAGCGACCATAGTATTCTAATCAAGCTCAATCCTAAATAAAGTCGTGTATTTTATGTTTCATGTGTCCTTGTCTAGTTAATATTGTGTGTTTCATTTATGGAATGTGTAGGAGTAATGAATTTGAATTGCAGGTTTGATGCGCAGTGAAATTAGAAGACTTGTATGGAGGAATATCAATCGTTGATCACTAAAAGGATCGATGAAGATACAAATTTTAAATTGATATCGTGGGAAGTCACGTTCTAGATATCCATTGAGTGGGAAGATCAACGGCCTAAAATGCATCATTATGACAACGAACATCGAAAGAAGTCGTGAATATGATTTGATCATCCATCGATGTTGGAGATAGTCGGAAGGCATAATAGAGGAGAGCCTCGACCGACGACCAAGATCTGTTCAGAGTCGCAAGATCAATAGTTCTAAAGCAGACACATGGAAAAGTTCCATCAGAGTTATGAAACATAGAAGAGATTGACCGATGGTTGTGATTTAGTGCGAAGTCTCGAAATCAATGGTCTTAAAGAAGACATGCGGAGAGGATTCAGAGTATCTCAGTTCAGACCCTTGTTTCGACGATGATCAGAACCATCCATCAGAGAGGAGGTTCAATGGTCTATATTGATCATAGATCAGACCAATACTATGAGCATTCGAGTATTTGAATCTGACCCATTGGAGTTCCTCAGTCAGATACTCAATTATGACAGTTGTCTTTCGGGAAGAGAAGACTCTAAACACAGTAGCTCATGGTCATATGGAAGAGGATTTCGTGTAGTGGTGGTTCCACGCAGACATGAGGGATCGATGGCTTCAAGAAATATAGTGATATGAGAGTATTGTGGAGGATGAATAAGGGGCTCCATTTTATTCAAGGTGTATTAGTGGAGATGGAAGTTTAGTTGTTTCCATGGACGAATGTTTAGTCCATTTGTGGGCCAGATAACCCACAAGTTCGAGGATCGAACCTGTTAAGTTCATGGATCTTCGTGACCCCAATTTTCTCCCTTCATCAGGTGGTACCAGAGCAAGGAAATATTTCTCCGTGTGAAGTGGGTAGGTGTAGAATCCTAGAGAAAAGGAATGCTCAAAAGGTTCTAGGAGAGAGAACCAGTAATACCAAAAGGCCAAATCTCAGGAGGAAGCTTGGTAAGGTACAGGGTAGTAGGTGCGAAGTGTAATGTACCCAGCCACCCAAGCTAGCCACATCACGCAAAAAAATTCTTTTTATCAGCTCTTATACTACTCTGTAATGTACCTAGCCACCAACTAGGCAAGAATACAGGCAGAATACACATAACATGAAACTTTTGCTAAAGCAATTCTTTTGTTTTTATCCTTTTTCTCGTAGCCTACAACTACAATTTATAACATATTTAGCTATGGCTATAACCATAAAACATATGTGTATGAAGCATGCTAATAATCAACATGAGATACAACTAAACCATTCATTACATCAACATATAAGTCATTCTTGTAACATCCCCAACATCCAACTGGGCTATCCACATAAAACTTTCCGAACTATATACAAATTAAAACATATACACACAAAAAATCTTGCAGAATTTTATATATAAAACTTAAAATAGATGAATACATTCCGCAAATGCATAGATTCATACATAATAATAGTAATAATACACATGCAACACGCACAAGAAAAACCCATAAAAATAAACGCATAAATATCACCAACTACGTACAGACATTCCATGAACCTCCCAGCCTTAGACCATGTTTCTCATCACTCTCAGTAGTGGGTCACCCCAGAGAGGGGACTAAACTCCACTTGGGTAAATGGATTCCTAACCATGTTGACGTATCTCATACAACAAGAAAGACTTTGTCATAGATGCCAACTCAAACTAACATCCTACAGTCCCTAATTCCCCACATGCCTATCCCACCCTAGGAAGTGTGCCCCTTATCTGCTCAACAATCCTTCAGCTGCCCCACTTCCTTTCTGGGGTTTCAACAACACGTCGGACAATAAGTCTCAGAGCCCTGTAGCTGTATTTTGGCACCTTCGGGAAATCAATTCCCAACAATTCTCTCACCTAGAGAGAAATTTCTCATGGATCTGACAACCTGCCTCTTCAGTCTTTACAGTCCATCTCCCAAGCTAACCAGGTACAGATACGGGTACGGGTACGAATACAGATATCGGTATAGATATGGGTACAGATACTGGTATAGGTACAGGTGTGATTATAGGCATGGATACAGGTATAGGTACAGGTACAAGTACAGGAAGGTACGGAGGACAAATGAATGAGTGAGTTCATGATGATGGAATAATCTGAAAATGAACTAAATCCAAGCTATATGTATGCATGTCCCCAACTTGACACTTGTCATGTTGAGAGCTACTTTTGCCCACTTGTCCCCATCCTTAGAACTTAGGATAAAATAATTATCCATACTTTATACTTTAAAGAATATTAATATAAAATTCATTTTTGGCTTAAGCTCCCTAGCTTAGCCCCTTATNCCCCCTTCCCTAACTAGTGGATTTTAGTCCCCCATACTCTTTTATCATGGTCGGTCTACACATAACGATGTATTATGTTAATGTTAAGACATATACAAAAAATAGGCTCACTAGCCTTTAACATCTAGGCTCTCTAGCCTAATTCAACACATAAGCCTCCTAGCTTATAATAACTGGCTCACCAGCCTATAAAACATAGCATATACACAAAGGCTCTCTGGCCTTATTATCGCGCACTTAATTTGGTGTGCGCAAAATTCTGGAATGTGCGCACTCTTCTTTTAGTATGAGATTCCTACGCACTGACTCAATGCACACAAAATCAGACCAAAGACCCTGTATCATCATCTCACTAGCTTAAAAAAATATTTACATTTACATTTACAATTTGGGGTTCAACCTAGGGGTATTTCAATCCCCTCCCCTTATTTATGCATTGTCCTTAATGGATTATATACCATGTACCATTCAAATTCTTTTAAAAAATATATATCTAAGCTTTATCTATTGGAATATTGTTATCCATCTAGTGCTCTACTTTCCAACACCAATTCTGGTATTCATATTATAGCTTGAAGTCAATTGTTCTATTCCATAGAACTGCTTCCGGGAATAATTCAGCTCACCGTTCCATTTGACACACCCTCCTTATGGCTGCTACCATGCCATAAGCATTCTTGGGTTGCCTCCTCCTTGGTGCACTCACCCTTCTAGGCTCAGGCATCCCTTCACTTCTACACAGTCCTTCAACGATCCATCTTGTCAAGGCTTTCACACACAAGGAGAGTGCTAACCCATTACCAGAACCCCACCAAGGTTCTACAATTATAGGGCTTTAGTGTCCTCAATAGTAGTTGTTCTTTCCTAGCATTCCAACTTTAATCAAGATTATCTCATATGCATCACACACATGTGCCTATCATGAGAGAACATTATAAAAATTCCATTTTAGAAATCAAATTAATTTCATAAGGAATTCGACTTTTCCAAAAATTTGAAATTTTGTTTCATAATTTTTCATCGTTGTTGCAATAATAGGATGTAGTCTTCCTTATGGCTTTCAACAAGAACCATGTTGAATACCATTTTTCCTACAATGATTATGTCTTGCATACAACCAACAGATTGTCAATATTTCATGTACATCATATTTTAATTGCAATATGTACAAAAACCTTATGCAGTGATATTAGAATTTCCTACACCTAGCAATCCAATCACAATTTACCAAAAATAGTTATTAGATAGAATGACTCATCATTCTATGCATATGCATGTTCTCAAATAATAATAGTAAGTTCATTATTTCATTTTTTTGTAGTCATTATTCATGTGACTACCCAACTTGCAACTTTCTTGTTGCAATGTCTAACAGTTCCCGAAATGTTCTCATCTCCATGAGTTAGCAACATTTATGTCGTTAGAATAATTATTTCCATTCAAAAACATATATACATGCACTCACAAAATGAATTCATCAAATGTATTTAAGTATACAATTCTATCATGTATGAGTGCAACTCTGCCACTTACTAGACATGAGTGCAAATCTCAATGCCTATTTACTCAATGCACCTTTGTATTGATTTTTAGAATGATCTTTATCTAAGTCATGTATCTCACCATTCATAAATTGGAAATATGGCCAATGTCTTGACACATTCTCCACACACTTCACATTGTCTTCTCGATTATTTGGATGCCTTCCTTCTTGACCCGAACACTACACCAAGAATATAATTTTGTGGTGTGTATTAGTGTTAGCAAAAGGGTTGCAGTCCAAGATTTACTTAAAGGTAGGAAGATCATTGGGTATTTGTGTGGTACGTAACTTTTCTATATCCATACCTTGCCATATCCAACCTTGTCCTAGTCTCATACATGACTAGCTTTCATGGCATCATTCCTATAAGAAGTTCTTATATTTTATTTATTTGGTTATTACCTCATAACCAAATTAACATGACATGATACTATGTTAGTGTGTGCATTCAAAATCTAAAAATATTTGATAACTATAACATGCCTCTAGTCTTTACCACACCTAGTGGTAACTTATTCATGTTAATGCACTTTTACAATACCATATTGTGTATTATAAAAATTCAATTTGGGGAAATTCTTACCTTAATTTCCATTTGGAAACTATGCAACCTAATTTCAAAAGAGAAATACTTATCTGCATAGCTTCCTTTAAATGAATTTAATGCTACTTGATTAGTTGATGACAGTAGAAGCTCTCATGCCTCTTTATCAGTCTTATAATCAACATTCCAATTTTTTGTTGCTTCTTTCCATATGCAACAACATTATCAACAACACTTATAAACATGCAAGCATTCTCACTTTATGGTTGTCCCAACAAGCCATAACATAATTGTTAATACAGTAATTGCAGCAACTTCTTTCTTCCTATATCACTTTTCTTTTCTTATCTCAGAAGTCTTCAATTCTTACGGATTCTTGAATCTTCATGTGCTCTTTATTGTAACCATTGTGCATGATTATTTCTGATTTGAGCACTTTCTAGACAAATCACTCTTGGCTTCCTTTTTTTTCCATCCAAATACTAAACTGATATTAACCTTCAACTTTTATTTAATTCTTGGATCCATCTATCCGAACTCATACTTGGATGAATTATAATTCCAATCATGTTGTCTTATAGAATTTGGGTCTTCAACATCCATTTACTTTTCGGACTAAACTACTTCAGCGCTTTCTTGACTGAACACTTTAGTATTTGAGTTTTCTTGCACTCTTCTCTTCTCCTTGTCAACTAACCTCAAACTTGGCTTGCATAGCCAATCTCTAGCATACTGTAAGGATGCACATATGCCTCTTTCTCTAGCTGCATAGAATTACTTAAAAGTACTTAATATTTCTTTTAATTTACTATCATAATTTCAAGTGATACTTCCGCCCCCTGGAAATGTCACTCATGGCTCTATTCCACTTGAGATGGATTCTTCTCTAGAACCATCTCTTTTGCATTCAAAACCATGCATAGAACCATTTTCTTCTTCATGGTTCCTTACCGACTCTCTACAGAGTTTCATTTCACTTTTAAGTGTCTCTTGGATTTGACATCTCCATGATATTGTGGAAATATATTCAATACCTTTGGAATGCATCAACCATCCTCTACTATTCTTGGTTTCCCTCCTGGAGTGTTGTCTTGCATTCCCATTAGCTTGATATCTACATCATGATTTCTTCTTCCATTATCCTAGGATGTTCATGGACTTGCAACTACATATTATGTTGCTATTAATTTTCAACATTCCACTATTATTTGGATCCCTCTGATCCAACTCATACATGACCCAATTATATTTCCAGTCATGTTTTATGAGTAACCTTGGATAGTTAACACCAACTTCCTTCTTGAGGTACTTGATTTATCCCTTCCGTATACGATCATATCAACACTTGGATTTTCTTGATGACTATTACTTTCTCCTGTCATGACCAATCTGATTTCAACATGACTTGCATAATTCCCCTCCATCATGCCATAATGATGCACCTATGCCTCAACCGACACTCCTTACTTATGTACACCTTCATTTCTTTTAGCTTGAAGTGATGCCCTTCATACCATGCTTCCACTGTGCACTCTGATAACCATAAGGGAAGCATTACTCTATAATTTCATAGCTGATCCCTGGATATGATGAACTCTTTATCCATATATGCATTAAGCCTCTTTCTTTACCTGATTACTATCATTGTGATAGTCAATTCCTTTTATAATAGAACTGACTCCAATGTATTGCTTAATCTGTATATTGGTTTCTTTGGGAGTGAATGTACTTTCACTAATTCATTCACTACATGATCTATTATTTTACCCATATTCCATTGAGTACTTGACTAACATGAGTGGACTTCCTGTAGTGGCTTCCCAAGACTTTATGGTTGCACCCAGATTCATACCTTAACATTTGGTAGTCTTGGCTTTTGATCATCTTATGAAATATTTTTGTCATAACAGTCTTTCCCTGAGTACCTCTTCTTATATTTAACTAAATTTCAAATTTATCACCTCTTAAGAACTAAAATATTTTGACTCTGCAAAAATGTGCAGCCAACAAAAATTGTTAGGCTAAATAATTTAACAAATTTATGAAATTATGTACAATTTTGTTCCAATAATGCATCATAATTCTTTCTTCTGATCTCTTGGGAACATTAACTACCCAAATCAATTTTTTGGGTGGACACTTAGACTCATCTATCCAGGACCTTTCTAATGATTGCGCCCTTTCTCAATTCTGAGTCTTGAGCAGAAAGTTATGGTCATTTGAAAATTGTCCATTAATGTTTTTGTTCAAGCTTCAACTTGGTGCAAATCTGCATTGTAATTATGCATTTTCGTACCTACTCTAATGGAGTTTTGGTAAGAGCTCAATTGTTTTTCTTCATACACATATTTTGGAATGTTTGTCCAAATTTCACCTCTTTCTGGGTCCTGGGATGCTAGTTACATCCTGTTGAAGTTCTAGACCAATTAGTGTTTTTGGTCTAGAACGCTACATGTAACTTCTTTGTTGTCTTAAACATTTTTAACATGCCCAGAATTTTAATTCAGCTTTAAGATTGTTTTCCATGGTCCAATATCTTTCCATAGACTTATCCTATGCCTCAATTTGATTCCAGAGAAGAAATTTATGGCCCTTCTGATCTAGATGGATGTCGGTGGCCTCTCACCTATTCCAACTAGCTCATTTTGGCAATTTTCCAGTTTGACAGGTTTTTCCCTAGTTTTCGGGTCCTTGACTTGCAGGGCCATTTTGAGGCCTTAAACAAATTTTTTAGGGCTCGCCAGAGTTGAAATAATCGTTCATGGAAAACAACAAAATGTGTAGTCCTCAGATAGACCTTTCCAATGGGATATCGTATGCCTAAAACGAAGATCGTATGAAAAAGTTTCAACCTCGGGAAGTTGATGTATTAACTTACCCAAACGAGACCCACATGAATTTTTGCGCTTCATCTCCTAGGGTTAGGTTTTTTGGATGTCTAGGGTTTTTGACATTCCTTTTTATTGTAAAAATGCCTTCAGAGTCTCATTTTAATAATATTCTTGCGAATGAGCGTAGGTGTCACATCTCTTCTCAGAGATAAGCTGTCACCATTCTAGCAAGCTTGTTTCCACTGCATTTTGCAGTTTCATCTTATTTCCTTATTGAATAGAAATCAATTTTACTGTATATTTGTTATTCTGTGTTAAGCATATTTTGATAATAATCTGTACTCATTTCATTCTGCAAGTATATTCTGGATCAGTGGTATCATAGCGGTTTGTTCATTATCGTTCTTAATGCATGTCCCCAATGAGGTCAGGGTACAAAGAATTGGGTCTCGAGCTTGTTTCTCTTGAGGAAAAAATCCCTTGCACGCCCAAACGACCTCTCATGGAAGAAGAAAGAAATACAACGGGATAGGATATCCCTTCAAAATGTTTCTCTAGGAAGCCCTCACACAACAAAGGAACGAGATGATGGAAATTTTTGCGCAAATCCTTCATCAACTACCAACAGGCGATGCATCTTCCTCAAATGGAGGCGCCTCCCACTTCAAGATACAAATCAACTTCGATATTCCTATATTTGAAGTTCAGAGAGACGCAAATGCGGTAGACAAATGGTTGAATCTACTAGAAGGGTATTTCTCTATTCATAACTTCTTGAATAGAGAAAATATTACTTGTGTGCTCCTCAAAGTCATCCCCCATGTCAAATATTGGTGGGAAACTTTCTGTAAGAAAAAGGAAACAGAGGAACCATAATTATTTATAGTCCCAGTCACCTGGGAGTCTTTCAAGGATGCTATTAAGGAACAATAATACCATGTTGGAAGTTATGACGACTTGTACCCAAAATGGACCACATTGCAACAAGAAAGAGACCAAGCAGTTCCCGAGTTCACAAATGTTTTCCATACCTTGTGCACCAAGCGGGGTATCAAATATTCTGAGCGATTTCTAGTGCTCAAGTATCGCGGTGGTCTGCATAGATACATCCAGGCCGAAACAGAGTTTCTGGACATCTAATCCTTGGGCGCGGCCTATCGATATGTTGTCAAAATCGAGCAGAAGCCCAAACAAAAGATGCAGCAATTTGGGCTTGGGAACCCCTCACAGCAAAAGATAGGAAAGGGTGGCCCCAACCCGCAGAACAAAGGATAGAGAAAATACGGACAACCTCAATAAAACCATTTTAGGCCACAAGCAAAGAAGGACACCAAAAAGACAAATAAAGATACCAGGAAGTGGTGCGACTTCCATAAGAGCCCCTGGCATAAAACTGTTGATTTCTTCTCAAATTAGTCATTGGTGGCTAAGGTGAAAGCCTTTGAATCAGATGCGGGTTCTGACTCTAAGTCAGAACTAGAAAGGGGGAGACATATCATAGATGCAGAACCCAGTGCTACCATTTCTACCACCAAGCTCCATCCCGGTGAACCAGATGATACAGAGGAAGGAGAGCACCTTTTTCACTCGCAGATGTGGGTGAAGGGTACCCCACTGCACTTCATCATTGATAGCCGACAATGCCTCATCCACATCCCTACACCATCAGATGGATCTGCCAAGGAAGTGACATCTGTGTCAGCCAACACTATCACCTTTGATATGACATCAAGCCCTTCAAAGATGAGGTATTGTGTGATGTTGCCCCTCTCGAAGTTTGTAAAGTTCTTTTGGGCCAACCATATTTATGGAAATGTCATGTTGTATATGAGTTTAGGCCTCGCAGTGTTATTATTACTTTGAACAATAAATTGTACAGGATACCCGAGGCAGTCCCACCCAATGATATTTCCTTGATCTCTTCCAAGCAATGCAGAAATTTCATCTCTCAAACAAGGAAGTTTTTCTTCTTGTTGATCCTCTCTCAGAATGAGTGAACGATCGCAACTACATCCAAGGTCTCCATGGACAACCTCTCCACATAGAAAAAGCAATTGGATAAGGTCGCAGAAGAATACTCAGATATCTTCTCCTCACCTACTGGGGTACCTCTGCACTGTCAAGTCAAGAACCCCATCGATCTGACACCAAGCGCACCGCTACCCAATGGGCCAGTCTACTTTCTCTCTCTATTAGAGAATGAGGAGATCAAGCGATAGATCTAAAAACTTCTCCACAAGGGGCACATCTGTCCCAGCTCATCACCTTGTGTGAGCTCAATCGTGCTGGTACAAAAGAAATATGGAACCTGGAGACTCTGCATTGATTACTAGCCCCTGAATAAAATCACAGTCATAAACTGGTACTCGATTCCTTGAATCAATAACCTCCTTGATCATCTCATGGGGGGAAAATACTTCAATCAGATTGATCTAAATTCTGGCTACCACCAGGTCCTAATAGAAAAAATAGATGTATGGAAGACCGCCTTCAAGTAAAAGGAAGGTCTTTTTGAATGGTTGGTCATGCCCGTTGGTTTGAAAAATTCTCCAGCCACTTTCATGAGGATGATGGACGATATCCTGCGACCATTCACCAATAATTTTGTAGTGGTGTATATGGATAACATCCTTATTTACAACAAGACTTGGGAAGAACACTTGCAACATCTTCAGCAAGTTCTGCACACCCTGCGACAGCACCAGCTCTACGCCAACTTGGAAAAATTCTCCTTCGGCATGGACAGGGTTCATTATCTAGGCTACATTGTTGATCAGCATGGCATACATGTGGATCCAGCCAAAATCCAAGTTATTCGTGCTTGGCCAGCCCTAACAACACTCACTGAACTTCAGATCTTCTTGGGCCTTGTTAATTTCTACCGCAGTTTCATGCTAGGATTCTCCCATATTGCATGGGCCCTCAGCCAAGTAACCAGGGGTGGTGGTAAGGAAACATTTATGTGGGGTCGGTCCCAACAACAAGAGTTCGATGATTTGAAGAAGCTCTTGTGCTCATCCCCAGTAATTTCACTACATGACCTACAACATCCCTTTGATATCGAGATAGATGCTTGAGACTATGTTGTGGGTGTCGTTCTCACTCAACATGGCCACCCCATGGACTATCATAGTGAGACACTATCAGATTTTGTCCGTAGGTACCCTACTTACGAAAAATAAATGTACTCCATTGTGTAAGCCTGCATATAGTGGAGACATTACATTCTTGGGAAAGAGACAGTAATCCACACTAATCATAAGCCACTGCAGTTCATGCAGACACAAGGAAAACTGCAGAATGACCGCCATCATAAGTGGTCCACATACTTGCAACAATTCCACCTCAACATCAAGTATAAAATGAGAAGCACCAACTGCATTGTTGATTTCCTCAATAGACCGCTATTTGCAACACTCACCACGGTGCTAGACTCTTGCAGCCATGACACCTCTGGATGGCCCCAACTCTATGAGACAACCCCATACTTATCCACTACCTACCAAATGTTGGGCGCAAGCATAGTCGTCACTAATTTCCATCTTCAGGATGGGATGATGTGTCATCTGGGCCATATTTGTGTTCCATCAAGAGAGCAAGAAAATATGATCTAGGAATCCCACTACAGTCGAGTGGCAGGATACTTCAGCATCGAAAATACAGTGGCAATTTTGCAGAAGCATTTCTACTGGTCGAAACTTCGATAGGAGCTCATCAAGTATATCAGGTCTTGCACTACCTGCGCGATTGCCAAACTAGCCACTAAGAAACAGGGCTTATACACCCCTCTACCTACTCCTGATAGAACATGGGAATCCATCTCAATGGACTACATGTCAGGCCTCTCGTCCACCAAGCGGGGTAATGACTATGTTTTTGTGGTTGTGGATCGCTTTTCTAAGATGGCGATTATGGCCGCCTGCAAGAAGAGCATCACAACAAAGGCCATTGCCAAGATCTTCTTTGAATGAGTCTGGCTACATTTTGGAATCCCACAAACCATTGTCTCATATCATGACAGTCGATTTCTCATCACATTCTGGTCAAGCCTCCGGTCATTGCTGTACACCAATCTCACCAAATCCACGACCTTCCACCCCCAGATAGATGACCAAACCTAGGTCGTAAATCGAATGATCGTGCATATCTTATGCATGTATAATTACAACCACCCTTTCACATGGGATGAGATTATCCTCTATTTCCATCGTAGCTACAACCGATCCATGCATAGCTCAACTGGCCACAACCCCTTTCAGGTGGGATTGGGATTCCAACCATTGGGTCCCATAGATGTTGCACTACCCCTTGTAGTCACCTTGGTCGACTCATCTCCTACTCCAAATAAAGTTGAAAAATCCACATGGTTCATTGAGCGGATCTATCACATCTACCAACAAGTTCAGGATATCCTACAGAAGTCCAATGAAAAGTACAAGCAGCGCCATGATCAACACCGGGTGCCACATAAGTTTCAAGTGGGCGATAAAGTTTGGTTGCACTTGCAGAAAGAGCGCCTTACAGGACCCCATCAGAAGCTTCTCTCACTCTGTTATGGGTTGTAAACCATCACCAAGGTTTTGGTTGATAATTCTTTCAAGGTCAACATTCCTCCTTTCCTTGGATTGCACCCAATGTTCAATGTGGATATCCTTCAATCATATTTCCCACCATTATTGGACACCTCAGAGATAATAGAACAACTGACACCAATAGAGTTCAACACCAACTGCATACAACAAGAATCTAGTGACCATATTATGGACAAACAGATCAAGGGAACTCATCAGCAAAGGATCTATCTTTATCGAGTTGTCAAAGTAGGGCATCTCCTACACCAAGGCAAGTGGCTCACCCGGGGCCAAATTCAACAGAAATTTCCTCATATAATGGGGGAACTCAATGCAATGGAGACCATTTCTTCCTAAGCATGGAGTATTGATCCATATGTATGTTGGTGGCCTCCCACCTATTCCAACTGGCTCATTTTGGCATTTTTCCAGTTTCGCAGTTGTCTCCCTAGTTTTTGGGTCCCTGACTTGCGGGGTCGTTTTTAGGCCCTAAACAACGTTTTTTAGGGCTCGCCACAATCAACTTGACCTTTGATAGATAAAATGAAATTGTGTATTCCTCAGATAGACCTTTCTAATGGGCTATCATGCACCTAAAACGAAGATCGTATGCAAAAGTTACAACCCTGGGAAGTTGATGTACTAACTTACCCAAACGAGGCCCACATGACTTTTGGCGCTTCATCTCCTAGGGTTAGGTTTTTTGAATTTCTAAGGTTTTTAACATTCATGTTTATTGTAAAATCACCTTCAGAGTCTCATTGTAATCATCTTCTTGCGAATGAGCGCAATTGTCATATCTCTTCTCAGAGATAAGCCGCCACCATTCTAGCAAGCTTGTTTCCGCTGCATTTTACAGTTTCAACTTATTTCCTTATTGAATAGAAACCAATTTTATTGTATATATGTTATTCTTTGTTAAGCATATTTTGATAATAATATGTATTCATTTCATTCTGCAAATATATTATGGATCACCTTCGAAGTTAGTTGGGTCTTAAAATTTACCCTCCATTGTTTGTCCTATAACTTCCTCATAAAAGCTTTGTTTGACGAACAATTTACACCATTAGAAATCTCTCTCTGGGATCTTTCATTTGGGTTGTAGGAGACAAAGTGTACTTTGTTACACTCTTTTCTCGATGTTTTTGAGTAGCTAAAAGCATTATTTAGGGCCTCAAAAACACGCTGCAAAAAGATGACCTTCAAATAGTATAAAATGTTGCAGAAATTCACTAGTTTTATGTTGTTGTAGACCATCCAAGTGACTTTGCATGCACAAATTTGAAAACTTACACCCATATTTAGCTAGCATAGCAACACCATAAGGTAGTGCATTCTCTACGCACCTTTAACCATTGTGGATCACTTCTTTGTCGCACCAATATCTGGTGCGCACTACTTTTGTGTTGCGTGCCAATATCCACTGCACACAATTTTGGTTCATGCACTAATACTTGTTGCATGCAATTTTTGTGTCACATGCTCATTTTCCACATGCATTGCACTCTATGAACTACACCATGACAAATTTTAGTACACTCCCACTGCGCACCAATACTCTGCGCGCACCATTAATTAAATTGTTGAGCGACAACATATACCCACATTGTGCGTGCACCAACAAAATTCCTCTCTTCTCTATCAATACTATGCACACCACGTGCGCCATTATTATGCATGTGCACACCACACGCACCAGTATTTTGCACCACTCAATCCGCACTGCGCAATGCTAAATTTAGTGAGCACACCCACACACCAATATTTTCCGTGCCTTACCACTTTGCACCGCGCAACGCCAAATTTAAGTGCACACACCCACGTGCCAATATTTTCCATGCATTACCACGCAATGGAAAATTTAA
The DNA here is from genome assembly GCA_010110895.2 of Picea sitchensis. Taxonomy (NCBI): domain Eukaryota; kingdom Viridiplantae; phylum Streptophyta; class Pinopsida; order Pinales; family Pinaceae; genus Picea; species Picea sitchensis. The sequence goes on from SNQJ01S0001584.1 coordinate 83,344, forward strand.
GTGCGCACACCTACATGCCAATATTTTTTGCGCATTACCACTCTGCACTGTGTAGCGCAAAATTTAAGTGTGCACACCCGCGTGCCAATGTTTCCCACGCATTTCCACTCTTCACTGTGCAACGCCAAATTTAAGTGCGCACACCCACGTGCCATTATTTGCTGCGCATTACCACTCTGCACCGCGTATCTCCAAATTTAAGTGCGCACACCCGCGCACCAATATTTTCCACACATTGCCACTCTGCACCGCGCAACACCAAATTTAAGTGTGCACACCCGCACACCATTATTTTTTGTGCATTGCCACGCACTATGAAGTACCAAATTTTAGCGTGCATAGCCACTTACCCTTATTTTCCACACATCACAACACAATCTTTTCACTGTGCATCATACATTTTTAGTGCGCATCAATTCCTCATGAATTTCACTGCAGAAATTGGGGCTTTTGCCCAACTTTTTCCCAATTTTCACCATAGACATTCTGCAGCTATGAAATTTGTTCAATTTCACCGTGATAACACCAATTCAACCTCTACAACAACAAATCGTTGTTGGTTGACATTTCTAGAATGAATTTTTCCCAAACTCAATTCACGAATTGAGAATTTTAATCAACTAATCTTGCCCCATCTGTCATGGCTTCTCTGTAACTTCAAATTCGACCAATTCCATGTCTGAATTTGCTAGAACAGATATTAAATTAAGAAAATCTCACCACTTGGCCAAATTTCTCAATTTTCCCATGAATTTAACAACATAAATTGGGGCTTTTCACAATTCTACACAATTGCTTCTACTTTTTTACCATGGACGCTCTGTAACCTGAAATTTGGCCACTTCGAAATCAATTCTCTTTGAAATTTCACTTCAACTCAACTTGCTCGTTGTATCCAGGCTCAGTGTTGAAAATTGGAGCTCTGATACCATATTGTAACATCATGTTGACAGGCGAAATTGACTGCTCGTCAACAGAAGGGGTGAATCTGTTCCGGGGTTGTCCAATTAACCCAAGCCGTTTGAATTAATTCACTCCGACCGGTTTAGCAGCTCCGTTGGCCGATCTAAGTCCTAAAGAAAGAGAAAAATAACTAAAGGAAAAACAAGGATCTAATAAATGACAATCGCTAACAAATATACACACATCTAATATACATCTATAGTTTAACCAATTAATATTTATAAAATAACTCTACTTATCATATACACAATATATACAAATAATTATATTTCTAATATATACAAAATACGAATTTTAATCTAAATCCGTGAAAATCGAATGTAAATTGATTTTTTTGAATAACAATAAAGCTATTATTTAATCTTTTTGATTTGTTTTCTTATAATGTTTATAGAAAAGAAATCGAACATCAAACTGTATAATTAAACAAAGAAATAACAGATGAGAAAAAGTGTTTTAACTATGAGGAACTTCTATATATATTATGCTAACGAAATCAAATAACAAGCTGACCTGTTGTTGTATCCAATATGTGTTCGATGTGTAGCATCTAGTCACCTTATCTGACGAGGTAAACCTGCGACAGATCCTGAAATTGCTGCTAATAAATGTGAAGCAGCAATGATGAAGTTTGAATCATAACAACAGAACATATAACAAATGCAGTCACAGTAACCTTATAATCTTACAAGCAACCACAATGATATTATTCTTCCTGTGAGAACTTCCATATAAACGCTTGATCGAAATTAGAGATAAACCTCTTAATTCAAATTGAACGAATGATTACTGTGTGTTAAATCTGGAACATGAAACATGGATAATATATATAAAATTTTATTCTATCAACTTGTAGTAAACCATGACAGTGAAAGCAATCATAATATATTTACAAATTGAAATAAACATGACTTGAATAAAACCACAATACGGAAAAGCTAAAGTTGTGACGAGTATTATATTTCATTCAATTCTGTAAATGAAAAATCCATAGTCTTGCCCCAGGCAGAGATGATCAAATGTTTACAAAGTAACATGCTTATATAGGTACCAGGAAACAAAATTGTTTCCTGTTGATGATATCAAATCTGTTCCAAAAATGTGGGGGATGCAACCACCCTGATTTCACTGAATAAAAATATCAACAGCGTGATCTATTTACTAAAAACATAAAGTTCATATGGCTGGGAGATCTCAACAGTGCCTCAAATCTCCTTAGAAATCATGGATTCCTGAAAACAAATGAAAATGGGAAGATTTTAGATAAGTTTTCAATTGTCAAATCAAGCAATTCAAATTTTTCTAACTGGCTACAGAATCTTACGATTCTGTAGCTAGTTATAATAGAAACTACAATCATATTTTATGCAATAAACAAAACAAGCTAATATTTATAAGAGAGATAATCAATTCAATCAAATCGTATATCCTAAATTGAAAGTGACAAAATCATGCTAAACTTCAAAAAGATCATACCTCAAATCATGGGATTAAAACATATCAAGAAATCTTGGAGTTTACGATTGTTCTTGCTGCCTCGACATTCTTAAAAATGATAGATCCTGTAGTTTTTAGGCGTTTCTCCTTTGCTTGAGTTATGGATTGGAGTCTGTTATTCTCATTTGTCAACGGATCCACTTGGTATTTTAAAGATTTAAGCCGGGACTGTAGCAAAGGCACATCTGTATAATACCTATCGATCCAGGATCGACATTCATCACACTGTGGTTGTAGGAACTGTGCATTGGCACTGACAGTATTAAGGGTTGGAGAATCATCCACGCGAAAGGTAGGTTTATCACAGAGTCAAATGCCCGAGAAATCTGGGTTATCCTTTAGACATGGAGGCAGGTTGTTTACATAGTCATAGGGTGTATCAGGATAGAGCCCGTATGACATAGGGTCCTCTTCATCCAGGAATATTTCGATTTCCAAGTCTGAATCTTCGCTCACATTAATCATGGTGTTTGTGTCTGCACAAGGTTTGAATTTATTTCGAGCACATCGTGAAATCAAATGACCAGCCCTTTTATTCTTATAATTAACATCGAGGTTGCCCTTTAGCTTCTTCCCTGTGGGTTTTTTAACAGTTTTAGTGCAACTCTTTGGGTGTGAACCTGATTGATTGTCCGGTTGAGTAACATCAGGGTAGGTTGAGGGTTCATTATTAAGGGAATGATCACAGGGAAGGAGCAGTGGAGGAGAGGCGGTAGGTTTCACGAGGGTTTCTATGATAACCGGCTTATCAACCTATCCCAACTCATTGTTTCCAAAGCCATTTCGTGAAATAAAATCATCCCAACAATTGTTTTGTAATTGAAACTGATGCACAAGGATAATTTTAATTAAACCATGATGGAATAAACTCGAATCAAACCTATGTTTCTTAAACCATTTTCCCATCTTGTACAGACTTCTAAGTAGGAAGTAGGACATATTCAACGGGAAGCCAATGAAACTCATAAGCAATCGCAGATGATACAGGAAAACTAACCCAAATCTTCCTTCACACATAATGAACTGTTTCACAATAGAAATTAGATCATGCCACCTAGGTTTTAAGGATGAGAATGGCATACCTCGATCGCAGCTAGTGATTTTCTGTGAGGTGAACATCAAAGTCTAGGGGACCTCTTCAACTTTTTCATTCTTGAACCATTTTTGCTCGATAGCTGGTAAACTCATGGCTTGGCTTAAAAACTCCTTAGTTACCTCTAACTGCACGTCACATATCTTTGCTCTGCAACCATCGAAGGTCATTGCAAACTCTTGGGAAACTCGCAGATTGAAACACTTAAATTTTTCAATGAACAAATGCCAATCGTTCCTTTCTAAATTGTCCCTGGCGTTATCATACGATAGCAAGGTTTGGATGCCATTGGGCTCGATCCTTACCACTGGAGCCATGGCGAACACAAGGGAATCAACACAGAATTCACAAGTAGGGTTTGATAAAAAGCCATAGAGCCATAGCCCCGAGCCTCAACAAAACAATGCTATGGCAGTTCAAACGGTAGGCAGAGGCGTTAATCACCATGTGTGGGAGAAAAATCATGAAGCCCGAGACCACGCAGAAGAGTAATGGCATGTTGTACTCCATATGCCACCTTGGCATTGTGTGCGTACTAGAATTAGAACACTTTGAAAACCATAGTACGTGCATTCATAGATTAATCACAAAGGTAAGTGCATCGAATAACAATTGAATAATTCAAAGTTTCATGAATCAAAAATCTATCAATATCAATCAAATATTAATGAATGGAGGTATTTCACTTATGAAACCAAGGCATGTTTATAACCAAGGGGTTATAAACAAGGAGAATAATCGTGTTCATGGAAAAAATATGACAATTCTATAATAAACCACATGAGTAGTTCTCCTTTGATCAAAAATCGAAACAAAATGTCATTTCCAGCTGCGAGTTTTCATGCTTATAGTCATGAAAACAAAAATCGAAAAGAAGATATGTAAAAAGAAACAAGTGACATGTGTCGTTTAGTGACAATGCTCTGGTCGAGTAATGAAAATTTAGAGGTCCTGTGTAGGCAGCTTATAAATAATAGTAATTATATCACTGCTGCCAACAATGGAAACACGCTGGGAGAAGCAGTTATCTCTGCCAAATGAACGAGTTTAGATTAGAATGATCAGAAAAAACTTTGAATTGAAAACAACTGAAAAGCTATCTGAACATCGTAAATAATTATAATGCATTCCAGGTTCAGACTATTGTTATTTTAAAGAGACGACAACTGATGACAATATTAACAAAAGAGAGCCATGATATTAAAGTTAAAATATTCAATACTGTTGACAGGGCCACTGCTGCCAGTAGGCATCCATAGCCTTGACAGGGATGTCAATTAACCCACTCCGATATCTGTATCCTGTCAAAAAGTTCCAGATCAGAACGAAGGACATTTAAGGTAAAAAAGAATCCATATCTAAGAATTTTCTTTTACCTGACATTGCTTCTCTACCAGCGGTCCTGTTTAGTACCCCGACGAAGTTATCTTGGCGTCATGCATGCATTTACCCACTTCCAGCAGACTTGTTCAGTATCCCGATGGGTTTACAAGAACTTCCCACAGGTCTTTGGAAATTTATTTAGTTTTTAGAGATATTTAATAGAGTGAGGTGACACTGAAAATTCTAGTTTTTGGACACATCTTAGTAAGTCACAGACCTTGAAGAAATTTCTTAGCTGTCCTTTATTAAGATCTGGAAATAGTTTGTTAATAAAACTGACTTTCAAGAGTAGGGAGACATCTCTGAGTTGTTCTCCTAAGGAACAGGGACAACGTAAAAAGAATTTTTAAAGATATTCATGAATACTTTCAAGTGCAGATTGCAACCGAGGAATCGACTTTCAGATAAAAGACACCTTCAACCAGCCTACAATTTCAGAGAAGGACATCAATAGATGTTACAACAGCCTTTGATAGCTATTTTCAAGGTGAAGCATTATGTTTCTCTTTTTCTGAGCTAGACTGTAAAACAAGGATGTTCGACTCAAAAGGACCAATGAACTAAAATGAAAACAAAACACACCAACGAAGAAAAATTGGAAAGCAAAGAAATCCAAACAGAAAAATATGTACAGAAGGTGTATATGAAAACATCATGCAAAAAATCCCTTGGGAGACTGAACGAAAGTAGAAAAATCATGTTTGATGTGAAAGCAGTCCTACTCGTGGTACCTTGGGTTAGGATTTAATTTACGATTCAGATCTCTTTATTCTCAAATTAAGATTTTTCATGATGATACTGTGTTTTTTGAAAATAAATATTCAATGAAAAGCAAAGAGAAAAGGATCAAGCAGACTTCCTTGACAATAGTCGTATTATGGTTCTAGTAGTGCGCCCACTTGCGTTCATGACTTCATTATTACAAAGAGAAATAGTGAGAAAGAAAACTGAAACAAAACCTATTCCTAAACCTACCCTAACTACTAAACAAATCAGAATACTATGTGAAGTCATGCTTCCAATGTAGCCATCGGAGTAACTCCAATCCTGCAATGGAAACAAAATCAAGCATTACTAATAAGAATGGTAATATATCAAAAAATGACAAACATGTCACACTTACTTTCATAATCATCATCTAAAAACAAAGTAAGCATGATCTTACCATTCCCTTGAATATTCTTGTTGTATGAATCCTCCAGCCATTGTGCAATCTTGTCATGATAAGGGTCATAATGGCATGGGCGAGTGTAAGTAAGTTTAAAAAAATTGTCAAGATTACGAGGAAATGAAACAACCATCAGCCAAGGTTGAAATGCCCCATCCTCTTGACAATTCTCTAAGTGTTCATTAATTTCTTCACATGGAGGATCTAAAAGAAATATGTCACGCCTACTTCCAAGATACTTAGGTAAAAAGAAATCAAGCATAACTTTATCTTTATTATGAAATTTTTTTATATATGAATATTCAAGCCATCCTAAGATTTTGTCACAAAAATGAGGATTCAAACCATGACTTTGATGAGACGAATATATTAATGGGGAAATCATCATAAGAGGATTCATGACGTCAATTAGATCATTGGTTTGAATGTTTTCTTTGATGAGATTGATCATTTCAAAATGTGAAGCATAAACATTAAGATTCGAGCTAATCAAAGAATGAATATGAAATGTAGAATGTTTGATCTCCATAAGATATAGTGCATTGTCTTTTTCAACAATAAACTGTGTAAAATCATCTCGCAACATGTCCTTTTCCCATATGAGTGATGAAAKTGAACAAGCRTCAAATCCAACTTTATCAATGTTAGGTTTGGAATTAATTTCACCAAAATTTAGCATATTGAAAGGATATGATTGTGGCGGAAAAGAGTAGGATGTTGTAGGTAAGATGTCAAGTCCAACAGAGTCTAGGAAGAGATCAGGATATAAAAAATAAAAGGAATCATAAATAAGCACATGAAAAGAATCTCTTGAACTACGATAATTAACAATGGTATTCTCAAGACATTTCTCTTCACTTTCTTTAAAACTCTTACTATGTTTTGGTGACGAATTCCTCAACATAATATGATCATCTGGATTTGCCTTCTGTGTGATAGATAATTCAAAATTTATGTGACAAACATCTAGTCTTTCCTGTGGACAAAGTGCATTTTGAGGACAAAGGTTTAAAGTTTCTTCTTCTAGTTGTGTATCTTCTTCTCTAATCAGTTTCATAGGAGTATTAGAACGTTCAAGATCATTTTTGTCACTTAAGTTTTCTTCAATGACTGATTTTAAATATTGATTAGAGCATGAGTTACAAGAATGAGGGTATTCACCTTGAGCCAGAAACAAATCTTCTTCCATACTTGTCGAAGACTGAAAATATAATGATTCAGAGGAAACACCAATTTGGTTGTCAATAATAACCTGGTCAATAGATTCTACCTCCCTAGCTTGTTCAACAATGTCGGAAGGATTCTTCTCATCTTGCGAAGAAAATTGTTCTTTCAGTTGAGTGATAGGATTTGCAATTGGTTCTTCATTCGTGATTGAATATGATTGGATGGAAGGGACACATGCATCATAGAAGAGATTTAATGCAAATGGCATGTCATCGAGATTAAATTTACAGAGGATGTGATAGACTCTTGTCAAAAATTCTTCCGAAGATGAATCACCGTTGATTAGCGAAGTATGAAATTCTTCACATAATTGATGGAAATCATAAATTTCAAAAGCATCTAGAAATTCATCTACAAATTGAAACCAATAAAAAATGTGACATGCTGGAAAGGATTCAAACCAATGTTTAATCCGACCTCTAAGAGTAAAAACGAACAGTTTTCATAAAACTCTTAAATCTGAGATGTCATATTTGATGCATTTGCACCAAAACTTGTTAAGGTGGTCTTTAGCAGATGTATTGCCTCCACCATCAAAAGTGAGTTTGGACAAGCGAGAGACTGTCTCATTGGGAACATCGGGTAATGAGAAGTTGAAAGCATGTTCCAACATAGTGATTTGGGGAGCCATGGGGGAATTGAATACATTTAAAATAAAGGCTCCTACAAGGCTAGCTTGTCAGTTGGTCCTCCTTCTAGCGCCATTTTTTGACGGGTGAAATTAACCGCTCGTCAATAGGAGGGGTGAATCCGGTCTGGGGTTGTCCAATTAACCCAAGCCGTTTGAATTAATTCACTCCGACGGGTTTAGTGGCTCCGTTGGCCGATCTAAGTCCTAAAGAAAGAGAAAAATAACTAAAGGAAAAACAAGGATCTAATAAATGACAATCGCTAACAAATATACACACATCTAATATACATCTGTAGTTTAACCAATTAATACTTATAAAATAACTCTACTTATCATATACACAATATATACAAATAATTATATTTCTAATATATACAAAATACGAATTTTAATCTAAATCCATGAAAATCGAATGTAAATTGATTTTTTTGAATAACAGTAAAGCTATTATTTAATCTTTTTTATTTGTTTTCTTATAATGTTTATATAAAAGAAATTGAACATCAAACTGTCTAATTAAACAAAGAAATAACAGATGAGAAAAAGTGTTTTAACTATGAGGAACTTCTATATTTATTATGCTAATGAAATCAAATAACAAGATGACTTGTTGTCGTATCCAATATGTGTTCGATGTGTAGCATCTAGTCACCTTATCTGACGAGGTAAACCTGCGACAGATCCTAAAATTGTTGCTAATAAATGTGAAGCAGCAATGATGAAGTTTGAATCATAACAACAGGACATATAACAGATGCAATCACAGTAACCTTATAATCTTACAAGCAGCCACAATGATATTATTCTTCCTGTGAGAACTTGCGTATAAATGCTTGATCGAAATTAGAGATAAACCTCTTAATTCAAACTGAACGAATGATTACCGTGTGTTAAATCTAGAACATGA
>SNQJ01S0001584.1:92232-139480 GCA_010110895.2 Picea sitchensis
ATTGAAATAAACATGACTTGAATAAAACCACAATACAGAAAAGCTAAAGTTGTGATGAGTATTATATTTCACTCAAGTCTGTAAATGAAAAATCCATAGTCTTGCCCCAGGCAGAGATGATCAAATGTTTACAAAGTAACATGCTTATATAGGTACCAGGAAACAAAATTGTTTCCTGTTGATGATATCAAATCTGTTCCAAATTTGTGGGGGATGCAACCACCCTGATTTCACTGAATAAAAATATCAACAGCCTGATCTATTTACTAAAAACATAAAGTTCATATGGCTGGGAGATCTCAACAGTGCCTCAAATCTCCTTAGAAATCATGGGTTCCTGAAAACAAATGAAAATGGGAAGATTTTAGATATGTTTTCAATTGTCAAATCAAGCAATTCGAATTTTTCTAACTGGCTACAGAATCTTACGATTCTGTAGCTAGTTATAATAGAAAATACAATCATATTTTATTCAATAAACAAAACAAGCTAATCTTTATAAGAGAGATAATCAATTCAATCAAATCGTATATCCTAAATTGAGAGTGACAAAATCATATTAAACTTCAAAGAGATCATACCTCAAATCATGGGATTAAAACATATCAAGAAATCTTGGAGTTTACGATTGTTGTTGCTGCCTCAACATTCTTAAAAATGACAGATCCTGTAGTTTTTAGGCATTTCTCCTTTTCTTGAGTTATGGATTGGAGTCTACTATTCTCATTTGTCAATGAATCCACTTGGTATTTTAAATATTTAAGCCGAGACTGTAGAAAAGGCACATATGTATAATACCTGTCGATCTAGGATCAACATTCATCACACTGTGGCTGTAGGAACTGTGCATTGGCACTGATAGTATTAAGGGCTGGAGAATCGTCCACACGAAAGGTAGGTTTATCACAGAGTCGAATGCCTGAGAAATCTGGGTTATCCTTTAGACATGGAGGCAGGTTGTTTACATAGTCATAGGGTGTATCAGGATAGAGCCCATATGACATAGGGTCCTCTTTAGCCAGGAATCTTTCAATTTCTGAATCTGAATCTTTGCTCACATTAATCGTGTTGTTTGTGTTTGCACAGGGTTTGAATTTATTTCGATCACATCGTGAAATCAAACGACCATCCCTTTTATTCTTGTAATTAACATCGACGCTGCCCTTTAGCTTCTTCCCTGTGGGTTTTTTAACAGTTTTAGTGCAACTCTTTGGGTGTGAACCTGGTTGATTGTCCAGTTGAGTAACATTAGGGTAGGTCGAGGGTTCATTATTAAGGGCAAGATCACAGAGCAGGAGCGGTGGAGGAGAGGCGGTAGGTTTCACGAGGGTTTCTATGATAACCGACTTATCAACCTGTCCCAACTCATTGTTGCCAAAGCCATTTCATGAAATAAAAGCATCCCAACAATCGTTTTGTAATTGCAACTGAAGCACAAGGATAATTTTAATTAATCCATGATGGAATAAACTCGAATCAGACCTCTGCTTCTTAAACTGTTTTCCCATCTTGTATAGACTTCTAAGCAGGAAGTAGGGCACATTCAATGGGAAGCCAATGAAACTCATAAGAAATCGCAGATGATACAAGAAAACTAACCCAAATCTTCCTTCACACTTAATGAACTGTTTCACAATAGCAAGTAGATCATGCCACCTAGGTTTTAAGGATGATACTGGCATACCTCGATCGTAACTAGTGATTTTCCATGAGGTGAACATCAAAGTCCAAGGGACCTCTTCAACTTTTGCATTCTTGAACCATTTTTTCCCGACAACTGGTAAACCTGTGACTTGGCTTAAAAACTCCTCAGTTACCTCTAACTGCACATCACCTATCTTTGCTCTGCAGCCATCGAAGGTCATTGCAAACTCTTGGGCAACTCGTATATTGAAACCCTTAAATTTTTCAATGAACAAACGCCAATCGTTCCTTTCTAAATCGTCCCTGGCGTTATCATACGATAGCAAGGTTTGGATTCCATTAGGCACGATCCTTACCACTGGAGCCATGGTGAATAGAAGGGAATCAACACAGAATTCACAGGTAGGGTTCGATAAAAAGACATAGAGTCATAGCCCTGAGCCTCAACAAAACAATGCTATGACAGTTTAAACGGTAGGCAGAGGCATTAAACACCATACGTGGGAGAAAAATCGTGAAGCCCGAGACCACGTAGAAGAGTAATGTCATGATGTACTCCATATGCCACCTTGGAATTGTGTGGGTACTAGGATCAGAACACTTTGAAAACCATAGTACATGCATTCATAGATTAATCACAAAAGTAAGTGCATCGAATAACAATTGAATAATTCAAAGTTTCATGAATCAAAACTCTATCAATATCAATCAAATATTAATGAATGGAGGTCTTTCACTTATGCAACCAAGGCATGTTTAGAACCAAGGGGTTATAAACAAGGAGAACAATCGTGTTCATAGCAAAAATATGACAATTCTATAATAAACCACATGAGCAGTTCTCCTTTGATCAAAAATCGAAACAAAATGTCATTTCCAGCTGCAATTTTTCATGCTTACATTCATGAAAACAAAAATAGAAAAGAAGATATGTAAAAAGAGACAAGTGACAAGTGTCATTTAGTTACAATGCTCTGGTCGAGTAATGAAAATTTAGAGGTCCTGTGTAGGCATCTTATAAACAATAGTAATTATATCACTGCTGCCAACACATCCCCAACATCCAACTGGACTATGACACATAAAACTCTCCTAAGTGTATACAAATTAAAACAATACACACAAAAACTCTTGCAGAATTATATATATAAAACTTAAAATAGATGAACACATTCTGCAAATGCACAGATTCATACAAAATAATAACAAAAATATACATGCAGCACACACAGGAAAAAACCCATAAAAATAACGCATAAATAATAATGCAACATCTAATTTAACACACACTTGACACTTATCTTGGTAAAAATATCACCAACTATGTGCAGACCTTCCACGAACCTCCCAGCCTTAGACCATGTTTCTCATCACTCTCACCAGTGGGTCACCCCCTAGCTGGGACTAAATTCCACCCGTGTAAAGGGATTCCTAACCAGGTTGATGTATCTCAGACAATAGGAAAGACTATGTCACAGATGCCAAATCAAACTAACAACCTATAGTGCCTCATTCCCGACATGCCTGTCACACCCTAGGAAGTGTGTCACTTCTCTTCTCAATAGTCCTTTGGCTTCCCCACTTCATTTCTGAGGCTTCAGAAACAGGCCAGACAGGAAGTCTCAAAGCCATGTAGCTGCAGTTTGGCACCTTCAGGAAATCAATGCCCAACAATTCTCTCACCTAGAGAGAAATCGCTCACGGGCTTGACAACCTGCCTCTTCAGTCTCCCACGAGCCTGACAACCCTCCTCTTCAGTCCAACTCCCAATCTAACCAGGTGCAAATACAGGTATGGGTACAGGTACAAGAATGGATACCGATACAGGTATAGGTATTGTTACAAGCATGGATACGAGTACAGGAAGGTATAGAGGACAACTGAATGAGTGAGTCCATGATGATGGAATAATCTGAAAATGAACTAAGTCCAAGCTATATGTATGCATGTCCCTAACTTGACACTTGTCATGTTGAGAGCTACTTTGGCCCACTTGTCCCCATCCTTGGAACTTAGGATAAAATAATTATCCATACTTTATACTTTAAGGAATATTAATATAATATTCCTTTTTGGCTTAAGATCCCTAGCTTAGCTCCTTATCCTTAACTTTTATCCCCTGCTTTCCCTAACTAGTGGAGTTTAGTCCCCGATACTCTTTTATCGTGATCGGTCTAAACACAACGATGTATTATATTAATGGTAAGACATATACAAAAATAGGCTCACTGGCCTTTAGCATCTAGGCTCTCTGGCCTAATTCAACACATAATCCTCCTAGCTTATAATAACTGGTCCACTAGCCTATAAAACACAACATATACACAAAGGCTCTCTAGACTTAATATCGCACACTCAATCGAGTGTGCACAGAACTGTGGAATGTGCACACTCTTATTTTGGTATGAGATTCTCGTGCACTGACTCAATGCATGTAGAATCAAACCAAAGACCTTGTATCATCGGCTCACCAACTTAAAAGCATATTTACATTTACATTTACAATTTTGGGTTCAGCTTAGTAGTATTACAATTCTCATTCATGCAGAGTTCATGCACAACAATAACACGTGTAATTAACTCAATACAAGACAAAACACTTATCTTTAAACAAGAAGCATGCAACCAACTACTTAGGATGGATGTTCCACCCAACCGTAGACTGACTATTCCAAATATCAAGAGCCAGTCACCCCCGAGATGAGGCTAGCAATCCACAAAAGAGGGTGGTCTCTCATAGTCCACTCATGTTAAGCCCTAATATTGGCTCATTACCACTTAATTGGGGCATATTAGATTAGTAATGTTATTTTATTTATGTCGTCTTTAGGCCATTAGTTGTTCTAATTGGGGCATATTAGATTAGTAATGCTATTCTTTATTTATGTCAGCCTTTTAGGCCATTAGTCAGATTTCTAGGATTAGTAATGTTATTTTATTTATGTCTACTTAGCTATTAAACCTCCTAGTCTCCTATATATACCAAGGGAGACATTTTCATTTTGAATCATCTTGTACTCTTGAACATTTAAGTGGGGTAAAGGAGGTTGCCTCCTCAAGGTATTTTATTATCTGAAATTATCTTTTCAAGGCATTGAGCACCTTTCCAAGTTTTTCATGCTATATTGATGTCATTCTTAACATATGGTATCGTGAGTCAAGGTCTTGGGGTTTCACATCCTGGGAGACACCGTGGAATTTTCGCTATAAATTTTTTCTACAACGTTCATGAGGAAACATCTTAAAGGTTTTAGAAGACGGATCAAGGCACGCTAGGTTCAAAATTCAGCTCTTGAGGTCTTATACATTCGGAGATACACTTAACAGGGTTCTGGAATCATCCCTAAATGAGTCATTGTAGCCTTTTTGTTATAAAAAAATTTCTGTAAATCGCTTCAGACCCTGAACTCTAGATAAAATTTACAGAAATTAGTATTTTATTTTTGGAAAAAGGTTCAGCATATGGGTCATCTTAAATTTGTATATACACCTTTGTAAGATAGGGTATCCGGGACTTCAGGCCCCATTGGACTAGTCTCTGAAGAACCCTTCTAGGTAAAACAATAACTTCTTGTTGAGTATCCAAATTGAGTGGGACTGGCTGCATTGGATTGTGGACAGTCTGCATTATTTCTTGTATGAGTTTCATATTTTTATATCGATTATTTTGTGTGGGGTATGCTTTACAAGTGAGATCTCCTGAAAGGCCAAAATCAGCAAGTTGTGGGGAAGTTATCAGAAATTCCATCTTCTGGCACATCCAATTTTGATCAGACCTCGTGGAATTGAAGAGAATACATATCATAGAAATACATAAGATAAAGTCTCATACCTGGTCCAAAATTGGGAGATACAACAAGAATATTGTTCAAAGCAGAACCACCTCAAAAATCAAGGTTCAAAAGTGATACTTGGCCAACATGCCACCCAAAAGGGAACTTCTACACAAATTTAAAATCCTACTTGGACTCCGGGATGAAGGTGAAGAAATGCTAGGGACATAAATGAACTATTAGAAGCTAAGATGGATTCAATGGAATCCAAGTTGATACTAAGATGGATCTAATGGAACTAAGTGGGATACTAAGATGCATCAATGTAGCTAAGTTGATGTATTCAATGGAAGCTAAGTTGGATACTACATTGATTCAATGGAAGCTAAGATCATGGAAGTAATGAAAATTTCGTGAGCAGAGAAGACACCCAAAGTGAAAATTCATCACATGAAATTCAAGGATGAGGACATAAGAAGGTGAATCAAGAATGGAGAAACTCCAATCCTTTGGTTTGAAGACCAACCACGCTCCTAAGATTGATAAGGAGGAAGTTTGATGGCAAGGGACCAATCACATGGATACCTCGATGGAGCAATTCTTTGATTCCATAACATGCCACATACACAAAGGTACAATTGCTTCTTTATATTTAGAACCTAATCAATTTGTTTAATAATGGCTTTGTTCTCGCAAATCATTCATTACTTGGACAATTTTCACTAAGAAATGTGATAGCACACTATGAGGATAATACAAGGAGCAATACCTCTTTAGCCAATTGATACCCCAAGCAAAAGGGTCTAGCTTACAATTATGAACTTTCTCAAATATTGAATATAAAGGTAAACTATATTCCTGCATTGAGCACTTGATTGATGTATCTATAGGAACTTTGAAGGACAACATTTCAACATGAGGTTCACCTTTGGGAACCCAAATCATTGAGAATGCGCCATAGTGGCAAGAAATGTTGAAGGTAAAAATATGGCTAAGGCTACTAGGAAGGACCTATCCTAACATCTATAGAGAGAACAATGCTCCTTCTCCTAAAACACATCAACCTACAAGGTTGACAATCTCAATTGGAGGAAAGAAAAGAAAAGGTTTATGCTTTAATTGGTGACAAGCAAGTACAAGAAGGGACATAAGTGTGGTGAGTAAAGAAATTATTCTACATAGATTGTGAAGAGGAAGAAGAAGAAGAACAAGAACCATCTCAAGATGAAATGTAGAAGCAATTTTGTCTCAAGAGTTAACTCCTATGATATCGTGTAATGCATTGGTTTGAATTATCACTCCTCAAACCCCAAGATCAAGGATACATCAAAAGAAAAATAGTCCTAATTGATTCTCGGCAAGCATCTATAATTTCATTCAACGTGAATTAGCCAAAGATCTCACCTGTTTTGTATATCCAAATACCAGAAGTTTCAAGTAATGGTTGCATGGAGGAACTATCAATTGCTCGAAAAATGCAATAATATCAATCTTTACTATGGGGGAATATAATGAATAGTCCAATGATTGCTATAACCATGGTTGGTGCAGATGTTGTGAAATTAGGAATCCAATGGTTACAATCATTAGAACAAGTATTTTACCTTCAAGAACTTTTCAAGTGAAATTTTATTGAAGGAAAAGAAATTGAGTTGAGAGGTATCATGTGGAAGCCCTAAGAAGGTGATAAGCTCTAATGGCATGAAAAATTATCAAGAAGGCATCAAGGCATTATTGCAAAATATGCTCACTAGATGTTCAAACATCTAAGCTATCTATTCCTCTCTCAAGATCTCCAAAGGATCATTGATACATTCCAAAGTATTTGAAGATATTCCAGTTGTCTCTCCCTCACCGACTCAAATCATGATCATGAAATTCACCCACCTGGAGTAAGTTCTCCTAATATCAGGCCATACATATACCCTTTTTCCTAGAAGAGTGAAATTGAGCCATGGTTGAAGAAATGTTAGATGGAATTATTATACCTAGCCAAATTTCTTACTTTTGTGGTAATGGTATTCAAGAAAAGATAGCTCATGGCTTATGTGTCCAAATTATAAAGAGATCAACAAGATCACTCATTAAGATAAGTTTCCCATTCCGTGATTGATGAATTGTTAGATGAACTACATGGAGCAATCTATTTCCCACAATTGGATCTCCGCTCGTATCAATGATCAGAGTGAATGAAGAAGATATCCCAAAACAAGATTCGAATCCCATGAAGGCCATTATGAATTTCCCTGGTCATGCCTTTTGGCCTTTACAAATGCACCTTCCACATTCCATATTGATGAATTCCATTTTCAAGCCCTTCCTTCAAAAATTTGTGTTAGTATTTTTGATGATAAACTAATATCAAGTCTTAGAGGACTATCTCAGAACATGTTGGACAAGTTGCTACAACTAATAAAGGAGCAAGAACTATATTCCAAACCATCCAAATGTTTCTTTGGAGTAAACAGGCATTTGGGTCATATTGTATCTCATGAAGGTGTCAAGGTAGACCCTAACAAGATTAAGGCCATGATGGACCGTCAGATTCCTTAAAACATTAAAAAAAATCTTAGAGGATTTTTGTTTGATTGTGTTACTACCGCAGCCTGTTCGAACTATAGCAGCACTCCCAATCCACTACTTAAGAAGGATGCATTTTCATGGACTCCAGAGGGAAACTAAAGCTTTTGAACAACTTAAGAGGCAATGTGTACAGCTCCAGTCTTGACCACCTGCACTTCACAAAACCCTTATTGTGGAATGATACCCTGAAATGAATTCAGGCCAATAGGTTGAAGGCCCTTGGCTTTGAAAGTTGACCACTCAAGGAAGAGGACTTACACAAACCCATTTTATGAGAAGGAAATGATGGCAATACTACATGCATTGAAGAAATGGCGTCCTTACCTAATAGGTGGCACCCCCAAGGTCAAAACAGATCATGATAGTCTTAAATACTCTTGAAACAAAGACTATCTTCGTAAGAACAACAAAATGGGTAACCAAGATGTGGGTTATGATTTTGAAATCGCCTCCAAAAAGGGGAAGCAAAATGTTGTGGCAGATGCACCTCACCAAAGGATGAAGATGTTGAGGCCTTCTGTATATCTCAACTATCCAACCCTCATTGGATAATAGAAGCAAGGGATGGTGTCCCGGAAGAATGATGAAAAAAGCGTGGACTCTCATTGAAAGGTCAAAGCAGGATTCTAAAAGACCGACACATTACATGGAAAATGATCTACCATGGCACAAGAGATCTTTATATTTATGTAAGAACTTCCAACTCAAAACAAAAGGTGCTATTGGAAACTGCACACATTAACTTCCAAGAGGGAGGGTACACTCGGGATTTTTGAACCCACCATAGAGTCAAGAAGGATTTTGGGATGGCCTTAAAACTCCATGTTCAAAGGTTTCCAGGGTAGAATGTTTGGTTTTGCCAACAAAATAAGTTGTGGAAACAATTAAGACCCCTGGGTCTTTTACAACCACATCCATCCCAAGGCCATAGAGGAGGTTTCCATGGATTTCATCATTGTGGCTACCAAAATCCTAAGGGAAAGAGGCTCACTCAAGGAGGATTATTGATAGATTGACCAAGGATGCACACTTTGTGCACTCTCTCACCCCTTCAGCTAGTACACGCCAATCAGACCATGGAGACAGCCTAAAAAGCTACATGGCAGCCCAAAGATTATTGTAAGTGATAGAGATCCCATCTCACTGACACCCTTGGACATAATTATTTTCTTGTTTGGTACCTAATTGGCTCATAGCTCATCCTATCATCCCTTAACTGGATGGACAACCGAGATAGGTGAACAAATGTCTAGAAGGATACCTTCGCTGTTTCTATTCTCCCATAAACAAGCACAATGGTTCAAATGGTTACCCTTGGCGTATCGGTGGTATAACACTTCCTTCACACCGCAACAAAAATGACAATTCATTTATGGCACTTTATGGATACCCACCTCCTTCCATCACTTCTTCTCTAAAAGAAAAATCTAAAGTTCAAGCAGTTGGAAGATCACATCTAGAATCAACAACAAGTTCTCCAAATCTTAAAGGACAACCCGACCTCATGGCACAAAAATCACATGAAACAACAAGCGATCAACATCATAGAGGAAAGAAGGTTTGAAGTAGGGATTGGGTATTTTCAAGACTACAACCATACAAACATATGTCCCCTACAGTTTCGGCAAGGATAATAACATCACCAAAGTACTATGGCCCTTATAAGGTAAGTTGCAAAAGATTGGTACTATGGCATACAAATTGAGTCCAGCTCAAGGCTCTCAATGAAAGTACACCCAAGCCCATGTTTCATGCTTAAAGAAGTTATAGGCTTACAAGATCCCGCCTAAAACTATATTGCCAGAACTTGACGAAAGTAGGGAAGGAAAAAATGATATTGGAGCCCCAAGCCATCACCACACAAGAATTCACTAACTAAGGAATAGATCCATTTCAGAGTATCTCAATAAATGAAGGAAACTAACAAACAAGATTCCACTTGGGAAGATGAGTCTCTTTATACGTAATATTCAGAGTTACCTGCTGCCATACAACACTTGTCTCTAAGGGAGGGGCGTTTAAGCCCTCACATTGGCTCATTACCACTTAATTCAGTATATTAGATTAGTAATGTTATTTTATTTATACGGCTTTAGGCCATTAGTTGTGATTTAGATTAGTAATGTTATTTTATTTATGTACTTTTAGGCCATTAAAACCCTCCTAGTCTCCTATATACCAAGGAGACATTTCTACTTTGGAATCATCTGTACTTGAACATTTATGGGTAAGGAGGTTGCCCTCTAAGAGTAGCTTACTATCCTAAATTATCTCTTTTCTACAAGTGCTGAGTACCTTTTCCAAGTTTTTCTATGCTATATTACGTTTGGTTCTTAACAACTCATATCTCATAAATATCTCAACCCAACTAATATCCTCCTACAACTATCCCAAATTTTCCAATTCAACTCTCTTCCTCCTCCGGACCTACCCAACCCAAGGAATGCACCATTTGTTTTATCTTGTGATAACCCAAGGTGTACCATCTGCTTATCAGAGACAAAGAACGAAGGTATCCTTCCTGCATATTTGTCTACTATCTCGGTTTGTCCATCATTGAGGATGGGATGAGCTATGAGCCAATTGAGTACCCAAACAAGAAAATAATTCGGTCCAAAAGTGTCCAGTTGAAGATGGGATCTCGGCCACTTACAATAATCTTTGGTCTACTATGTAGCTTTGAACCCATTCCCATGAATGCAGTGGAAATTGTACTAGCTTCTAAGGTGAGAGAGTGCACAAAAGTGTATGTGACTTGGTCAATCTATCAACAATCACCATGATGACACTCTTTTCCTTTCAGAATTGCAACCCTGTGATGAAATCCATGGGAAACCTCCCAAATACCGCTGATTTGGGATGGATAATGCTTGTAAAAAGAATCTGGGTCTTAATTGTTTCCACCTTTATTTTGTTGGCAAACCAAACATTCCTGCCACAAACCTTGAACATCAGCTGGCGGCCATCCCAAAAACTCTCTTGACCTCTAAGTGGTGGTTTTCAAAATCCCGGTGCCCTCCCATCGAGAGGTGTGCGCCCAATAGCACCTTTGTTTGAGTTGGGAGTTCTTACATAAATATAAGCTGCATCTTGTACCATAGTGAATCATTTTTCCATGTAACAGGACCGATAACTAACTCAAGCAACCTTTCAATGAGAGTCCACACTTTTCGCCATTCTTCCATTCATCCTTTTCTTCTATTATCCACCTAAAGTTGGATGATCGAGATAGTACAGAAAAGGCTCCTCAACATCTTCATCCTTTTCGTGAGAGTGCATCTGCCAAAACATTTTGTTTTTGCATAGAAATCATGATTTCCAAAATCATGAAACCCAAGATTCTATACCTATTTTGCTGTTCTTCCTAAGATAGTCTTTATTCAAGAAGTATTTAAGACTATCAAGTGATCCTGCTTTAGTGCCCAAGTAAGGGGATGCTTACTTTCAATGCATGTAGTATTGCCATCATTTCTCTCACATAAATGGGTTTGTGAAGTCTCTTCCCTTGAGTACCTACTTTCAAAAGCCAAAATCTTCCTTCTTGCATTAAGACTACACCAACGTGATCATGCCTTGAGGCATCACACTCAATAATAAATGTTTTTGTAAAGTCTGGAGTGGTCAAGATAGAGCTTTACACACATCACCTCTTTAAGTTGTTCAAACGATGAAGGTTCCATAAGTCCATGAAAATGTATCCTTCTTAGTTAGTTTGTTAAAGGTGTCTTATTCTTCCATAGTTCCAATGTTCCATGGGTAGTAATCTGTCAAACCCAAAATCCCTCTAAGATTTTTAATGTTTTGGGAATCACACCATCATGGCCTTAATATTGTTAGGGTCTACCTGACACCTTCATGAGACATACAATATGACCCAAATACTCTACCTCCTTTACCCAAATAAAAATTTGATGGTTTCATATAGTTGTTGCTCCTTTAGTAGTTGTAGCACCTTGTCAACATGTTTATGATTCTAAGACTTGCTATAGATTAGTATATCATCGTAAAATACTAACACAATTTTGAAGGAAGGGATTGAAATGAATTCATCAACCCTTGAATGTGGAAGGTGTACTTGTAAGGCCAAAAGGCTGACCAAAAATTCATAATGCCTCTACATGGAAGTTCGTAATGTTGTTTTGGGATATCTTCCTCCTTCACTCTGATCTGATGATACCCTCTAACTAAGATCCAATTTTGTGGAAATAGATTGCTCCATGTAGTTCATCTAATAATTCATTAATCATGGGAATGGGAAACTTAACTTCAATAGTGATCTTGTTGATCTCTATAATCCCACACATACTATGAGCTTAGTTCTTCTTGAGTCACTGTCACCCGCAGAGTAAGAACTTTTATTAGGTCTCCATTGATGCCACTCTAACATTTCTTCAACCATGCTACTAATTTCACTCTTTTCCTGGGTATATGGGTATCCTCAGACATTCTATGTTAGGAGGAACACTCCCCCAGAATTAGGTGAATTTCATGATCATGATTTCGAAAGTTGGTGGGAGACCTTTTGGGAATATCTTCAAATACTTTGGAATGCTTATCAATGATCCTTTGGAGATCTTGAGGAATAGATAGTTTCATGTTTGAACATCTAGTGAGCATATTTTTGCACAATGCCTTGATGCCCTTTTCAATAATTTTTGTCATGCCATTAGGAGCTTACACACCCAATGAAGCCCCTGATAATTCTCTCAACTCAATTTCTTCCTTCCAATAAATATTTCATGAAAAGTTCCTTGAAAATTAAAATCCATTGTTCTTAATGATCAGAACCATTGGATTCTAGTACAACATCTCCATCCACCCATGGGTATAGCAATCATTGGACTAGTCTATCATTCCATAGTAAGATTGATATTATTGCATCTTTCCCAAGCAATTGATAGTTCCTCCATCCAACATTACTTGAAACTCCTGGATATGCTGTTAAATTGAGGATCTTGGCTAATTTTACGAATGAAATTCAGTGAGTACCCTAATCAATTAGACCATACCCTTTTCATTTTATCCTAACTGTGGCTCTGTATACAATCGTTCTTAATGCACGGCAATATATCGGGAAAGTTGAATCCTCTCTATACCGTTTCATCACACCTTTGAGATGGTTCTTGTTCTTGTTCTTCTTCCTTCACAATCTATGTACAATAAATTATTCTACATAGAATAATTTCTTCTCACCACACGCATGTCCCCATCAGTACTGCCACCAAAAGCATAAACCTTTTATTTTCTTTCCTAATTGAGGTGTCAAACCCTGTGGTATTACGTGTTTTAGGAGAAGGGAGCATTGCCTCCAAGTAGATGTTAGGGATAGGTCCTAGTAGCCGCCATAGCCATATTTTACTCTCAACATTTCTGCCACCTTAAATGCATTCTCCACGATTGGGTCTCTAACCCTCGCTGAATGTTATCTTTAAAGTCTCTAAAGGAATACACAATCAAGTGTCTATCCGAATACTCCATACCTTTATATTCAATCTTTGGAAGTTTCAATGTGCTCAGTAATCTGAACCCTTTTGCTTTGAGATTTATCAATTACAAAGAAGCTGCATTGCCCTGCATCCCCATAGTGATATCATTTCTTCCCGTGAACATTTTCCAAGGACGCAGTGATTTATGAACAGCCATCGGGACACCAAAACAAATTGATTAGGTCTCTCTAAATATAGCAGCAACAGACTTTGCAAAATTGAGAAGAGATCAAAGAATTGCTCCATATGAAGTATCCATGGATCGGTCCCTGCCATCAAACTTCCATGTCAATCTTAGGAACATGGTTGGTCTTCAAACCAAAGTTGGAGTTTTCCATTCTTGATTCACCTCTTGTGTCCACATCATGAATTCTAAGTGGGATGCATTTTCACTTTCATGTGTCTCTCTATTACTTAATTTTTTCAATAATTCCATGACTTCCCTTTTAATCCATCCATCTTAGGATTCCATTGAATCCATCTTAGTATCTAACTCCAGCTTTCTATTGAATCCATCTTAGTATCCAATTGAGCTTCCATTGAATCCATCTTATATCCAACTTAGCTTTCTATTGAATCCATCTTAGTAATCCAACCAGCCCATTGAATCCATCTCTTTGTGCTCATTTATATCCTTAATGATTTCTTCACCTTCATCAAGAGTCCAAGTAGAATTTTCCTAAGGCTTATTTGTGTAGAAGTTCCTTTTTTGGGTGGTATGTTGGCTAAGTATCAATTTTGAACCTTGATTTTGAGGTGGTTCTCGCTAGATAATATATCTCTCTGCTAGCCTCCCAATTTTTTGTCCCTTATGGGTATGAAACTTATCTTATGTATTTCTATATTCTCTTCAACGCCACAGGTCTGATCAAATTGGATGTGCCAAGTGGAATTTAACATAACTTCCCCACAACTTGCATACTTTTGGCCTTTCCTGTGAGATATCACTTGTATAGTGTGCCCTGACAAAAATAATTGATATAAAATTTGGAAACTCTCACCCAAAATAATACAGACTTTACACTTATCCAACGCAACCAGTCCCACCCAATTTGGATACTCTGGGAAGAAGTTATGATTGTTTTACCTGGAACACCTTCTTGAGACTAGCCAATAGGACTAGTCAGATACCCTATCTTACACAAGGTGTACCTATAAATTTAGGATGACCCAGAAGATGAAATTTTTAACACAGATAGAAAACTAATTTCTGTAAATGGCCCCCATATTTCAGGGTCTGAAACATTACATAAAAAAATTTATAGCGAAAATGTTGCAAAGGCTCATTTCAGGATGATTCCAGAACCCTATCTTGTACAGCCTATATATCCGAAAGTATAAGACCTTAGGAGCTGAATTTTTAACCCAACGTACCTTGATCCGTTCTCTAAATACCCTCCAAGCCGTTTTTTCTGAAACGTTGTATAAAAAGAGTTATAGCAAAAATTCCACGGTGTCTCAGATGTAGCAGCGAAACCCCAAGACCTTGAGATCTGATACCATATGTTAAGAACCAAACATCAATATAGCATAGAAAAACCTCAGGAAAAGTAATCAACGCCTTGAAAAAGAGATAATTTCAGATAATAAGCCTCTTCGAGGGGGAACCCTCCTTTTACCCCACTTAAATGTTCATGTCCAAGATTATTCAAAATGAAAATGTCTCCTTGGTATATATAGGAGACTAGGAGGTTTAATGGCCTAAAGCCGACATAAATAAAATAAAATTACTAATCTAATATGCCCCAATTAAGTGGTAATGAGCCAATATTAGGGCTTAACAAATGTACCATCCGTTTATCAGGGATAACCCAAGGAATTTTCCATTCATTTATCGGGATCTCTCTGGCACAAGTAGTCAAGAATCTCTCAGCTAGGAATTCAAGGGAAATTGTTGCTAGGAAAATTATCAGCAAACCAACAACAATTACTTGTTTTTTCAGTGCAACTCACCCAAGAGTTCACTCTTCAGGAATGAAAACCTAGATCTTAATTTTTCCATCTCCAATTACACTCCAGATTTCTATAGAATTCTCCCTTCATGGTTTCATCGACTATTGGCTCTGTTGTTTTTCTGTCTGTCTCCTTTCCATGAACAAACTTTACTAACTGAAAAAACTGCTAAATTGTTGTCCCAACCCATACACATTTTCTTCTCTTTTGCTTGCATTTCTTGACTCACACTCTTCCCCAAGATGATTTTACTCAACCCCTATGTGCCCAATAACTTCGGGATGTGACCACTCACACCCACCCTCTTACATGTATTCAATGATTGGCTTTGGAAACACTCAATCAGAAATGGGAAGGTTCATATACAATTTCATATTTAGGAAAATGGGTTAAATCCATAAACATGAGTAATTTCCCCCTTGGACCCCTCTTGGCCATTATCCTAGACATTCCCCCTTCTTATGGATCAATTCATCCCCCATATATTTTCCATGTCCCCTTAGCAGTTGGCATCACATTTTATTATTAAAACATTGAAATACAATTCACATATTACATCGCTTGACCGTATCCACATATTATATCTATGTAAGAATTAATTAAATTGGGGGTTATAATGGGGATGTTACATTCCCCATCCCCTACAATTGTGCACCCTCCTCGATGCACTCTATGCCGATATACATATATGCAAATTTACATCACAATACTTAGAAATAAAATTTCTTCAATTTAACAACTCTAATAGGAGTTCCAACCAAGATATCATGTTCCTCTCAACTCATTGACCCAAGGAATGCACCATTCGTTTATCAAGGATAACCCAAGGTATGTACCATCTGTTTATCAAGGCTAACCCAAGGAATGAGACATTATTTTATTAAGGTCCCCAACTCATTTGGCCAGGACTATGAGATGTGGTTCCATAACTCTATTTGCTCAAAATGGAGTCTTGCATTAAGTTCTCTTTAGAACTGTAAAACCTTTGTGGGTATTCTTCCCAAATGTTTTCTTCATTATCCCATGTAGCATCTTTACGACCATAACAGTTCCATTGAAACTTTACCATCCCTATGGATTTGTTCCCGATCACTTTGACTTTTCAGTCCAGGATGTGTACTGGTTCCACTCATAAATACCCTTCGTGCTCCACCTGGATCACATTCCAATCAATTATGTGGTTAGGATCAGGCACATATTTCTTTAACAATGACAAATGAAATAGATTATGCACTCTCATGGATGCATGCAAATCTAACATGTATGCAACTAGCCATATCTTTTCTAATATTTCAAAAGGCCCACAATATCTTGCTACCAACTTTGGGTAGCTTCCTAATCATAGTGAACTTCTCCTTTCCTTCACTTTCAAAAACACGTGTTCTCCCACTTTAAAATCTATGAAAAAATTGTTCCTGTCTGCATAAATTTTCTTCCTATCCTGGGAAGCCTTCAAATTCTGCTTTATTTTTTCCATATAATATTCCATTTATTTTATCAATTCTGGGCCAACAACTGCTCTTTCTGATGGATAATCCCAACTCACTGGTGTGTTACATTTTCTTCCTTACAATGCCTCAAATGGACTCATTTTCAATGCGGCTTGATACCCAATTTTGTAGGAAAATTCAACTAAATGGATATAATCTTCCCACTATGATGGTTGATCCATCGCAGACATTATAAATATGTCCTCAATTATTTTGTTAGTCCTTTCTATTTTCCCATCTGACTATGGATGATATGTTGTGCTAAGATTTAAATTTTTCACAAAGCCTTTGAACAAACCCTTACAAAAATTGGAAGTAAACTTTGGATCTATGTCTTAAACTATTTCCTTAGGCACCCCATGTAGCCTAGCAACTTCTCTCATATAAATTTATGCAATATTGGTTGCCTTGTGTGTAGTATTTACTAGAATGAAATGTTCTTCTTTAGTCAACTTATCCACCACCACCATGATGGAATCATGTTGCTTCATTGTTCTGGGAAACTTAGTAATAAAATGAACTGTAACCACTTCCCACTTCCATTCTGAAATGGGAGATGGTTGTAGCAAACCTACTGGGTGTCTATGTTTTGTCTTTACGTTTTGGCATTCTAGACATCTGATTATGTACTTAGCCACTTCTTTCTTCATTCCTGGCCAAAAATATTGGCTTCTTATTGTTGCAATTGTTTTCTAATATCCTAGGTGCCTGACATATGACATATTGTGCATCTCCTTCAACACTGTATTTTTAAGTTCGTTGGAATTCGACACATGCACCTTACCCTTGTACATGAGAATTTCATCTTCTTTCAACTCATAATAATTAAATTTATATTGAAAATTACCTTCTTGTAATGTCTCTTTTATTTTTAAATAATTTTGATCTGAATTTGTTGTTGTGACAACTTTGTCTTTCAGATCTTTCTGGTACATGCTAATGGTTGCAATATTCACTTCATGAGCTCTCCTATTGAGTGTATCAACCACTTGATTTTCCTTTCCCTTTATGTGCTTAATTTCGAAGTCATATTCACTCAAAAATTCCATCCATCTAGTTTGTCTAGCATTTAGTGTTGGTTGTCCAAACAAATGCTTCAAACTAGAGTGGTATGTCCTTAGCTCAAATTTGTTACCCACAAGATAATTGTTATAACCCTAAATTGCACCAGACATGCATACCTAGCATCAGGCCATCTTACTTGCTATTTTTTCCAAGCCATCATTGAACAACTCTTCTAAAAACCATTTTTTTGAAGATGTGCATGTCGTGCACCACTATTGCCCATGTACACACGCTTGCTGCACCATTACATCCCCTATATACTCACAAAAAGCATGATAAATAAAAATTGCAAAGGGATACGGGTTTTTGGGTCGTTACCTAACCTTTTGACCGCCCATAGTCAGTCACCCAACCGAATAAATATCTTTTTTGGCCTATAAAAGAAGGTGTTGGGGTCCCATTCAAATAAGAAGCATGAGAGTAAAGAAACTCTTCCCATTTCAGTATTCCCCCTTTGCCCCAACATTTTTCAACCACACTGTGAGTTTGAGCCAAAATTCATTTCTTCCTCCATTGCAAACCCTTGCCATCTCCCTAAAAAGAAATGAAGAGGAGAAGAATACATGGAAGCAGTTGGTGCACGGTGAAGAGGAGTCCAGGACCGAGTTCGAGGAGCATTTTTCGGTCTCATATTGTAAGCGACTTTGTGATATTAATATAAAGAAATACTTGTTTTCATCCTACCAAATGATGTCTTCAATCTTCATGCTTTATTTGTATTTTTATTATGATATCTAACCCACTAATCCATATATATAATGCATTCTTGTAGTTTCTTGTTTGTCTTTTGGTGAATGTAGGTTGGCCTTGGGAGGAGATATGCAGTCGAGAAACAACTGAGCGCAAAGGGATCGACACCGGATGTGGATTTTAAGGTAATCTTACCGGATCCCTATACTTTGTCTTTTATGTATGATTGTGGGGTAATGTTGGGATAGTTGTTAAAAGTAGGAGACTTTAGACGGTTATCTCTGCCTGCACTTTAGAACCCTGGTGTAGTCCATAGGGGGTTTTCCCACTATAGTTGAATTGGCGACCATACTGGGGAGCCTCTAGGGTTTCTAGGGGATATTTTGGGTTCTTTAATTGGTTTAATTGCCTTTTTTGAGTTTTTGTAAGTATCTGAGTCTTTAAGGGATTCTGGTCTTCCATACCAGTACTCCCTACCTTGTCAGATTGACTGTTGTTTTTATCTTTTAGAGAAGTTATAGAGGTGTACACGGCCTGTAGTGGGTCTGCACGCATACATACATGCCCTACCTTTGGACATCCCACGTACATGGCTACTTAAGTGTCAGAAGTGTGCCTGTGTCAAGAAAGTCTTTTTCAAGAAGAGGCAGTCATCCTCTTCCATGTTTGAAGTCATACTTCTCAGGGGTTTTCTATATCCAGTACTAGTCTCTGTTGTTACAGTCTTTAGCCTGGGTTTGACATCAGTTTGCTTTCCTTTTAAAAAAAAAAATATTTATTGTGTTTCCTTTCTTTTTTCCTTATTTTTATCTTGAAATTTCAAGAAAAATAAGTTGCATTTAAAAAAAAAAATCCCCCTCATGGTTGGGGGGGGCATGAATCATGGATTCGTCAATTTCTTTTAGAATATTTTATTATTTCTTCTTTGATTGGAAGAACATATAAAAAAAATGATCTTTTTAGGTCTCTTTCTTTCTTGACATATTCTTTGCATTGTTATTTGAAAAAGAAAAAGAAATTAGCATAGCGTTGTGTTTTCTTCTAATTTTAAAAAGCATTTCAAAAGAAAAATAAGAAAGATAATCCTTATTTTCTAGTGTTCTTATAAGTTTCATTTTCGCAAGAGTCTTAACAACATCAGTTTCACTACCGCACCCTTTTTTAGTAAATCAATCCAGTAAAAAGAACGCTAATTAAAATTAACTAGACTTTTTATGTTTGTAGGGTCAACCAACCAATTTAGGGTTAGGGCCTTGAATTAGGTTGGAGAGGAAACTCTTCAAGGTCATTAAATAAAACATTAGAGTTTGAGTTAGGGATTGTTAAAGTCCAGTAAAAATGGAAATTATTTGGGACCCCCCTCTAACAAAGGGGTTAAACACGAGGTCGCGTGCGGAAAGGTAGCAGAGATAACCCCTCCAAAGTCGGACCAAGCATAGTGGGGAGCACATATAGAGGACTTGTCTTGGGATTTTCGTTCATCGCATTTGCCACAGAGCTTCGTGGGTCTCGAATACATTCAAGGTCCTTATTCTTCTTCTTGAACACTTTCTTTCGATACCCTTGATAGGTTTCGGTCTTGATACCCTGCTCATTGCAGTCCACCCCACTATCGACTGTACCCGCCTGGTAATTGTTCGTGAGCTAGCAACCTAGTTGCCTTTATTTCAGGGACTTACACAGGTGACTGCGAGGGTATACCGTTGTACCTAGGGCATACGTCAGGCCACGCTTTGCAGAGTATACCCAGAGGGTACTTCCATGTTCAAGTTTCACTTGCACCGATAAGTTGCTCTAGTGTTGGTTGGCGTAACTATTCTTCCTACTAGTTAATCGTTTTCTTGATTTTCCTTTAGGAATTTTTAGTGTGTGCTTTGTACTCCATTGTTTTCCATAGTAAGTTAGTCAGTCATTTCTTTGGGTCTTTGACCTAGGGTGGTAGACCGTCCACTCTACCGGTTGTGAGGAATTTTCGGTCTTCCTCTTAGAAACGTGGATTTGCCTCTTTATAGGCGTTGTTTTGATAACACTGGTTCTTCAGAGTCAGCGTGTGAGACTTTTACGGACTTGAATGATCTCGCAATTAGGGGAAAACATGTGCATAATATATTCATGGCTAAAGTTTCGGATGATACCAACCAAGGAACCCCTTTGCAAGGGTATTCTTGTTCTTTTCCTTTCTTCGGAAACGTTGGTGTCCCTTTGATGGCCACTTTGTACATTCCTGGGTTGAATGTGGGATTACCGGTTTGGTTGAGTACCATTCAAAATGTCCCAAATTCTGTTAACACTTCTCAGTTAAGAACTTTATGTCATGGGCATCATGTTGATGTTCCTTCATCAACAAATTCTTCTCCTCCTCCTTCTCCCACTTCTAGTGAAAGTACAATTACTAGTAACTGGAAGTCTAAATGAAGTAGAAAGAGGAAGAATAGGAAGAAGAAGTCACCAACCTCTGCTAGTCATGTTGGAGATAGGTCATCAACCTATGCAAGTCATGTTGAAGACTAGCACCCAGCCTCTGCAATTCATGTTGGGGGAAAGTACTCGACCTCCACAAGTCATGTGGGGGAAAAAGTCCAGCCACTGCTAGTCATACTGGAAATAGGTCTGTAGCCTCTGCAAGTCATGTTATCGACCCATCACCAACCTCTGCAAGTCACGTTGGAGATGTGCAACCAGCCACTACTAGTCATGATGGGGGCATTGATTCTGTTGAGAAACCTAAATGGATAGAACGTAAGCCTAAGTTCCCTTGTAATCTTTGCAAGGGANATATCACCTTACTCATTTGTGCCCTGGCATTCCAGAGGTACAAATATTGTGGTCCCTGTTAGCAAGCTCTTCTGATTCTGAGTCTTCAAAGGTTTCCTCACAACCTATTTAGCCATTGGTTGAGAAATTGATCATGCCGATGCAGTCATCGGTTGATCCCACTCCCTTTTTGGGGGGTGATGTGCCTTTAGACCTTGTAGTCTCGCAGCCTATTCAGCCATTGGTTGAGAAAGTGGTCACGCCAATCCAGTCTTTGGTTGATCCCACTCTTCTCTTATAGAGTGTCGATTCTACCAAAGTGGTCACACCGATGCAGTCTTCGACTGATCCCACTCTTCTGTTGGGGAGTGATGTGTCTACCAACTATATATTTAGAATTTTTAGTTCAGTAATTTCAGAACAAGGGGGCATTCTGCTCGTTCCGAGCACAACCCCTCCAAGCCCTAGGATGGTTTCCTTTGATTGGAATGATCTTGTTGAGCCTCGTCTTCCTTCTTCCATACCTTTTCAAATAAGGGTTTAAGTTAATTCAACAAACATTTATCGATGTATTGTGGATGAAGGAGCCTCCACAAGTATTTTATCCTCCTCGGTTTGGAAAGTCTTGGGATCTCCCAAATTTGTGTCTTGTTCGGATGAGCTGTTGGATTTTGACAGACGTCCTAGTGAATATTTGGGGATTCTTCCTCAGTTGTCTATCTCATTAGGCGGGAATATTGTCCTTGTCGATGTTATAGTGGTACAAGGCCCATTAGATTTTAATATGCTTCTCGGGCATGATTATGTATAAGCTATGAACGTTGTGGTGTCTATACTCTTCCGAGTAATGCATTTCCCTCACAATGGAAGCATTTTCACTATCGACCAGCTGGCATCTGATAATCACCATCCTAATTCATCATTATTTCAGACTACCCCTTTACATATTCCTACTGTTTGTGTAGACTCTATCCTACCACAGGTTAATTATGTGGCGTCTTATCCTTGGTGTTCAATTGCTTCTGAGCAGGAACCTGTGAAATCATGTTTTCCTTCTCGAGACTTGGTCTCATCAATTGATCCATTGGTTTATACAATGGGGGAATGGGAGCCCTTGCTTCCCCCTCTTGGTACGAGTGATCTTGTAGAGATTACTTGAGAAAAGTAACTTCTTGGAGTCTTCTTTAAGCCCTTTTCAGACTCTATAAACTTGAAAATATTGTCAAGCAATATTGTTGCCCTTCACACTCGTCAAACTAAAACTTGAAGGCATGTCTGTCCGACGGTAGTTTACCCCTTTTTCGGTTCGGATGGTGAACTGTACGAACAAAGGTATACTCTAGGAGCTTCGGTTCGGTAGAAGAGTATTCTCATGTATAAGTTTAACCCTTTTTCAGGCCTAAGGGACTAAATTTACGAAAAAGGAACCCCCACGGAGTCCATAGTTAATCTCTTTTCAAAATCCCTAAAAATGAAAAGATAGTCAAGTGACCTTGTTCCTTCACACTCGTTAAAATGGTCCAAAAGAACATCCCCTACGGAATCCATAGTTAAGATTTTTTCAGACTCCTTAAAAGTGAAAAGATCGTCGAGTGACCTTGTTCATTCACACTCGTTAATTGGTTCAGAAAAACATCTACGAGCATGAGTTTACCCCTTTTCTAGCCTGTAGATTAAGGAGTAAAAAGGTACACCTCGGGAGATTCATCTCGCCGGGAGAATTCTCCTCAACAATTTTCACTTTTTCGGGCTAGGGAGACTAAATCTAGAAAAAGATAATGAGTCCATAGTTAATCTCTTTTCAGACTCCTTAAAATTGAAAACATTTCCGAGTGATCTTGTCTTTATCACACTCGTTAAAATTGTTTTGAATAGACGTCTTTTTAGTGCTATTTTACCCCTTTTTCGAACTGACTAGACTACCTTCGAAAAAGGTACCCCAATGGATTCTCCTTTTACGCTTTTTTCAGACTCTCTAAAAATGAAAAACTATCGAGCTTACCTTCTCTGGGCTCATTAAAATTACATCGAAGGACGTTATCATTGTGTCTTATTAATCGCATTTTCATACCTGCATCTTTGGACTAATGTCGGCTCCATGTTTCTCTCAACTAGACCATCTGAAGCATGCCTTATACGCAAGCCTTGTAGCACTTTGCCTCTGCATCTTAACACCTTGACCCATGGAGGATTTTTCCTGAGTGTCCTTTTCCTGCATATGTCTCCTTTCTCTGAGCATCTGTGTTCCTTACGCTTGGAACTAGTATGTTTGCGACACTCGTTCCTCCTTTGTAACATAGCATTCTTTTATTACTTTTCAAGCTTTCCAAAATTATTGAAAAAGACGAAGAAAATCATATATACCCCAAAAAGAGGAAGGGAAAAGTATTTTCTTTTTGTTGGCAGCACAATGAGTCACCCTTGGACGAAGCACATCCTTCTATTTGTTCGTCAAGCTCTGGTATTTAATATGACCTTAGGAATTTGTTCTCGCTACATAGAGTTGTGTCCTCCTCCATTTGGTTATCCTTCCAAACATATGGAGAATTTGCGTTGCCCCCTGAATCGTGAACTTATGTCAATTCCATGCTACCTGAGTCTCATCATTTGTCGTGCTTTTGTCCAAGGGAATTTTTACTAAACTTGAGTCAGCCCTTCTGCAATTTGTCTCTTGTCCTCATGCCTGGCCATCCCGAAGACCAATCAAGTCCTTGTTCAAAATCAATGAAGTTCTCTACCTGATCACTGAGATCCTCTTGTTTTTTCCCGACGAGTCATCAAAGACCTCTGGGTAGGGAAGTCATACACTGATATTACACTCCTACCCGATTTTTGAAGATCTTGAAGTTTTTTCTTGAGCTCTGAAGGCCTCATATCCAGCCATCGGGCATCATTAGCTTCTTAAAGATAGATACTAGACATGTATATCTTTTGATTTTGAGATGTAGATCCATAGTGAATTTCTTGTTGTTGGCACAAGGGAATACCTAGGGTTCAATGCTACAACAACGCACCAAAAAAACCATAACTACTAGCCCTTTCGACAACACCTGCAAAATTGATGAAGTCTCACCCGAGGTAGAGGCAGGGGTGGTTGCGAGACTCAAGTGTCTGCAACCTTAGCTAGGACACAGATCTTTGATTATAACACTTAGAAATCACCTAGAATAGATTATTCATCAATATTCAACCCTTATGATACTTCGTAGACAGCACAGAGCATCGCAGTATGTACTTAGATCTAAGATAATTCAGCACGTAACCACAACAAGATAGATTAGATTCGACAGATCAAACACTAAACATCTTAAATACCAGATCTAACATTCATTCATATCTCATAAGAACAAAGCATAAATAGATATATGTAAACACATGAAAGCACTTAGCAAAGGAAGAGAAAAACACATTAGTTCTAGGCACATAGCACAACACATAGGTTTATCGTGGTTCACCCCCACCCTGGGGCTACATCCAGAAAGTCTTCTTCTGTATTAGCTTCAGTTAATCAGGTTACAACACAGAGCCATCCAAATCCCTCTTCGCATAGGATAGAACATCTGTGAAGCTCGCTGGATCCTTCTACCTTGCATTACAACACTTAGCTTCCTATAGCAACCTCACAGTAACTTGCACTTAGCCTTGCAAGCCCTACACAGTTTTCACAGAGCACTTATTCAACATCACATAGATGCACTACCAATTACACTAAGCAATCACACCTACTTCACATCTACTTCATATCTATTTATACATACAAAAGTGGGCCTAAGTGTGGGTAAACCCACGGGATGACATCCCTTTCCCATTACATTATCCCGAAAAACCCAAAAAGGACCCAAATAAGGGGTCTAGCTTCCACGATTTCCGCTTCGTGTTGCGCTCCATCTTTGGAAAATTGTCGAAGTCCCAAAAACGATCAAATATGACCAAGTGTTCCTCAAAAATTGGTCAAGGGCCAACATGCCCCCAACACTCACTTGTTACTCATCCCAAGTTAATCAGGTCTGGGTAACGTTGCCTCAAAGGTCTCGAGCTTGGCTCGAGCTGCTTCGACTTGTCTCCGTGCTACTGCTTCTTGCTCAGCAAATTCCTAGACAACTGCTTCACTGATAGGTTCTTCCAGTTGCTTCTCAACTATGACATCTACTTGTTCTAGTAGTGTTCCCTGGCCTTCAATTTCTTCAAACAATAGGTAGGCCATCTCCTAGCTCGACTAGAGTTTTTGGGTGACTTCCATCACTCTGTTTTGCATGGTAAGAACAAGTTGTTGGGCAGTGTGTTATTCCCGGTTTCTCTTCATCCTCTCGATGGGTGACAGGAGCTTGAGCTATGTGTGGTCTGCAGTCTTTCCAGGATAGTACTCATGGGGATCAAGGCCCTGCATGCTAACCCCGTTGATCCTATTGATCAGCGCTGGATCAATGGTTATGAGACGGTCTAACCACAGGTATCCTCCGTGGTAACTTGCTAGCAGCAATTTTACACAAGCATTCACCTCCTGGTGTCTGCTGAAGTGTGGTATTTTCATAACGTTGAGCAGAGTAGACTGCACGAGGTTCATCATCCATTGCTGAGGAATGAGCTTCAAATTCTTTCCCTTAGTTCTCATCAAGTAC
This sequence comes from Picea sitchensis, assembly GCA_010110895.2. Lineage (NCBI taxonomy): Eukaryota > Viridiplantae > Streptophyta > Pinopsida > Pinales > Pinaceae > Picea > Picea sitchensis. Next base: position 118,290 of record SNQJ01S0001584.1, read on the forward strand.
TTATACGGGGCGAGCATGCTGTAAGATTTACAGTCCCCCAGGTTGAAGTCGCAAAACTTCAACGTTGTAACCTTGTCTTGATCTGCGCAGTAGGTGTGTACTCCTTTTGGTAGATATGCAGTGACTAGGGTGTATTCAAATTCTCTAGGGACACTGTCCCTGTTAATCTCACTGCTCAGAGCGGGTATGTAAGCTGGTAGGATGGATGGCACTAACTTCATGTTGGCTATGTCGTCCTTATGCTTAGTTCTTCTTTCTGGGCCAGCTCGAGATGTTCCTGCTCGAGCAGTCGACGGGGAGGCTTGCACTCCTCCTGTCGATGATGCTTGGACTCTGGTGGACATTCTTCTTTTCGACATGGCTCTCTCAATCATTAAATTGAGAAGGACCTCTGTGACGGATTCCTCGAGTACGGTGAGCTCATCGAACATACGCACTCGGGAAAGATAAGTCGGGTCACGATGATCTCAAAATGTTGCACTAGGATGAAAAATTCGCTTGCCATGATCATTGTAGACAATCACTAGTTCTGTGGGCTTCGATTTTTTAGTTGGAAAAAGTGTTCTTCGGGCACAGTGCGAGGAGTTAAATAGGAAATTCGTCAACGGTCTTCTTTCAACAGGTATGAAGCTTCCATGAACGTTGATCCATCCATTATAGCATGGTCCAATGGTCCGGGGGTGATCCTTTAATGCTTTTCTATCCATTCGGGGTGGAATTCGAACGGGTATATCGGTCCAACGGCTATATTTCTTTGCCATGACGAAGTGTCGTATGGCGTTGTTCTGATATCCCGACAAAGCTCAATTCCTATGATTTTTTCTTCTGCGAAGTTTCCTCTGGAATATTCTATAACTTTTCGATCTTGGCTCTCTTCTTACTTAGCTTCCTAGCCTTCTTTCCAGTGAGCTTCGTCTCGGTCATCCTTTTCCCATTCTGATTCTTATCTTCTCTCAACATAGTCACTTTGCGATGTTGAGATTCTTTCTTCAGATCCAAGGGTAGTACTCCTTATTATATGGATTAGGTATTTCGGTCTTCTGTGGTTCCTCTAATACTCTTATAGCTTCATAATCCAAGTCCCTGGTGTTCAATAGCTTAGATATTTTCTCTTGTTCTTCCATCAAGTAGGCGATCCTTCTAGTCATAAATTCCATGAGTTCTTGCTTCTTCTGTTCTAGGGCTTCGTTTTCTTCTTTTTCCCGGATATGATCTTTTTCAATCCAGATATTGCCTAACAAAGCTAGAAATGGGGCATGGTCCTCAATAAATTTAATAACTTCAAATTCTTCCTCTATCGAATATCCATGGGTACACATAGCTATCTGGGTAATCCTGCCACATAGGGTTACCATTTTTCCTTTAAACAACCCTATTTTTCCTAGTGAAGGAACCATAGTAGGCCTTCCTAGGGTTTCCCAAGTACTTTCTATCATAATGTTCATCTGTGTTCCCTCATCCAGAGCACAGTTAATGTCGAAGTCTCCTATTCTTACTTCGATTTTCTCCTTTTCTTTGAAGATCTCTGACAAATTGACATCTTTATGTTCATCTAGGGTTACTTTCATTTTCAGTAACATAATCTTTGATTCTTTCTGGGGTTCTTCTATAATCTTAGTCTCTTGATCTCCTTCATAGTTTGCTTGCTCCATATTCATCTTTTCAAGTCTAGCAATCATTATAGGGTAATCTAGTACTTCATGGTCCATAGCCTTACATCAAAGACAACTAGGGTTTCTCCTAGGGCATTCCTTAGCAAGATGTCTTGGTCTTCTACAACTGTAACAAAGATTTAATCCTCTCTTTCTCTTCAATGATCCCCAACTCTTCTTATACTGCACGCTAGGATCATAATGGCTAGCCTGCAAAAATTTCTTTCTAGGGTCCTGCATCCATTGGTTAGTCCAAAAATTCTTTCTATGCATAGGTATAACATATCTATCACTATACTTATTAGATCTATTCATATCAAACTTTCTTTCATCTAACAATGCCCCAGTTTTCAAGCTAGGACAAAATCCATCAAGCATACCTAAATCCATACTTTAGAAACAAAAAATTTCACTTCTTTTACTTCTACAAGGCACAAAGCTTCCATATCTAAGAACTTTTAACTATTCTTACCTTTATCAGAGCACAGAGCTTACAGATCTTACTTATTTTCTTCAGTATCAACCTCTTTTCTTGCAGATCTGACTTCTTTCCTTCAGATCTATCCTTCCTTCTTCAGCACAGATCTTTTCAAATCAAGTGGATCACTGTGCACTAGGGCATAGATCCACACACAAAGCTTTCACAATTTAAGGGTGAATCTTTGCACAAAGCTTCTTATGCTTAGTTCCCAGCAATCACAGTTTCAGGTCCCAGGAACGGAACCATTTGTTGGCACAGGGGCAGACCCAGGTTTCAACGCTACAACAACACACAAACAAAACCCTAACTACTGGCCCTTTCGGCAACACCTGCGAAGCAGATGAAGTCTCACTCGAGGTAGAGGCAGGGGTGGTTGCAAGACTCAGGTGTCTGTAACCTTAGCTGGGACACAGATATGTGATTATAACACTTAGCAATCACCTAGCATAGATTATTCATCAATATTCAACCCTTATGATACTTCGTAGACAACACAAAGCATTGCAGTATGTACTTAGATCTAAGATAATTCAGCACTTAGACACAACAAGATAGATTAGATTTAGTAGATCAAGCACTAAGCATCTTACATACCAGATCTAACATTCATTCATATCTCATAAGCACAAAGCATAAATAGATCTATCTAAACACATCAAAGCACTTAGCAAAGGAAGAGACAAACACATCAGGTCGAGGCACAAAGCACAACACACAGGTTTACCGTGGTTCACCCCCACCCTGGGGCTATGTCCACAAAGTCTTCTTATGTATTAGCTATAGTTAATCAGGTTACAGCACAGAGCCATCCAAATCCCTCTTCGCATAGGATAGAAGATCTGCACAGCTCGCTAGATCCTTCTACCTTGTGTTACAACACTTAGCTTCCTATAGCAACCTCACAGTAACTTTCACTTAACCTTGCAAGCCTTACACAGTTCACACGGAGCACTTATTCAACATCACATAGATGCACTACTAATTGCACTAAGCAATCACACCTACTTCACATCTACTTCATATCTATTTATACATACAAAAGTGGGCCTAAGCGTGGGTAAACCCACAGGCTGACATCCCTTTCCCATTACATTATCCCCCAAAACCCAAAAAAGGACCCAAATAAGGGGTCTAGCTTCCACGATTTCTGCTTCGCGTTGCGCTCCATCTTTGACAAGTTGTCGAAGTCCCAAAAATGGTCAAATATGACCAAGTGTTCCTCAAAACTTGGTCAAGGGCCAACACTCGCGGCTACACTTTATATAGTTATATGACATGGATTTGTAGTGTATTTGATTGGTAGCCATGATTTTATTTCATTCCGAGCATGGGTATGCATGTCTCGGTGAGACAAATTATCATTTTGCATATGGCACCTCCTGAACTCTGGTCTCTGGGCTCACTCGCTTCATACGTTGGTGAATATTTGTAATGTATTTCGGCCATCAGATGATCTTTTAACCTCACAGATTAGGGGGCATATGTTATAACCCTAAATTGCACCAGACATGCATACCTGGAATGAGGCCATCTTACTTGCTATTTTTGTCAAGCCATCATTGAAAAACTCTTCTAAAAACCATTTTTTTGAAGATGTACGTGCCCTGCACCACTACTGCCCACGTACATATGCTTGTTGCACCATTACAGCCCACGTATACTCCCAAAAAGCGTGAAAAATAAAATTTGCAAAGGGATACAGGTTTTTGGGATGTTACCTAACCTTTTGACCACTCATAGTCGGTCACCCAACTGAATAACTATATTTTTTGGCCTATAAAATAATGTGTTGGGGTCCCATTCAAAGAAGAAGCATGAGAGCAAAGAAACTCTGCCCATTTCAGTATTCCCCCTTTGCCCCAATATTTTTCAACCACATTGTGAGTTTGAGCCAGAATTCCTTTTTTCCTCCATTGCAAACCCTTGTCATCTCCCTAGAGAGAACTGAAAAGGAGAATAATATGTGGAAGAAGTTGGTGCACGGTGAAGAGGATCCTAGGACCGAGATCGAGGAGCAGTTGTCGGTCTCATATTGTAAGCGACTTTGTGAGATTAATATAAAGAAATATTTTTTCCGTCCCACCAAATGATGTCTTCAATCTTCATGATTTATTTGTATTTTTGTTATGATATCTAACCCACTAATCCATATATAGAATGCATGCTTGTAATTTCTTGTTTGTCTTTTGGTGAATGCAGGTTGGACTTGGGAGGAGATCTGCATTCGAGAAACAACTGAGCGCAAAGGGATCGACACTAGACGCGGATTTTAAGGTAAGCTTACCAGATCCCTATACTTTGTCTTTTATGTATGATTTTGGGGTAATGTCGGGATAGTTGTTAAAAGTAGAAGACTTTAGATAGTTAGCTTTGCCTTCAATTTAGAACCTTGGTGTAGTCCATAGGGGGTTTTCCCACTATATCAATAATGCCTCCACATTTTCAATGCATGTACAATTGTTGCTAACTCCAAGTCATGTGTAGCATAATTCCTCTCATGCTCTTTTAATTTTCTGGACTCATAACATACCACATAATCCTTTTGACTAAGGACTCCACCAAGCCCTTCCTTGCATGCATCAATGCACACAACGAATTGTTTGTTTGGATATGTAATATTCAATATTGGTTCACTTGTCAATATTCCTTTCAACTATTGAAAATTCTCTTCACACTTGGAAGTCCATTCGAACTTCACACCCTTCTTTGTAAAGAAGTGATTGGACTTGCAATATTTGAAAAACCTCTTATGAATCTTCGGTAATAACTGGAAATACCCATGAATGATATGACCTCTATCACATTCTTTGGCATTGGCCATCCTCTAATGACCTCTATCTTCTAAGGATCCACTTCTATCCCTGCTTCTGATATTATATGCCCCAAGTAGTGAATCTTATTTTGATTAAAAAATGCACTTACTTAGCTTAGCATATAATATGTGTCCTCTCAAAACTTGTAACACCATTCTTAAATGTTGCTCATGTTCCTCTTCTAATTTGGAATAGACGAGTATATAATATAAAAAAACAATCACAAACTTGTCCAGTTACTCCCTGAACACTCCATTCATCAAACACATAAAAATTGTTGGGGCACTTGATAGTCCAAATGGCACAATCGTGAATTCATAATGCCCATATCTTGTTCTGAATGTTGTCTTGATGATGTATTCTTACTTTATCCTTACTTGATGATAGCCTGATCTCAAGTCAATCTTTGAAAAGATTCTTGCACCCTTGAACTGATCAAACAAATCATCAATTATGGGAAATATATAATTATTCTTTATGGTAACCTTATTAAGTTTCATGAAATCATTACACAACATTAAGGTTCCATCCTTCTTCTTCACCAAAAGAACCGAGGCTCACCAAGGTGACACACTTGGGAGTATATATCCCTTTTTTTAACAACTCTTCAAGCTACATTAGTAACTCCTTCAATTCTGGTGTACCCATTATGTATGATGTCTTAGGCATTGGGGAAGCTCTTGGCACCAAATCGATAGAGAAATCAATGTCTTTGGTGGCAATCCTGGGACTTCTCGAAAAACATCTTCAAAATCCCTCAAGACCAAATGGTCTTCAATGCCTGCCACTTTATCTTTGGATGCCTCTATTGAAATATTGTAACTTAGAAGAATATTCTAATTATATTTGAGTTATTATTTTATAGATCAAATCCCCTTTTGTGGATAGATCAAGTCAGGTCTTGTATAAGATCAAATCCCCTTTTTTGGATTGGTCAAACTGTATTTGTATATTGGTATTTGTAAATTCGAACCCTAGTAATTATAAAGTGGTTTTAGCCCCTTCTAGGAGAATTTGGCTCAACCAAGTGAAGAGACACAACCCTAGCGCCATCTAACACTTGTATTTATATGTGAGGTTGGTGTCTCATTTACACACACTCACTCACTCATCTAGTGTGCATATCTTGAAGGAAGTTGCAGTTGCAGGAGGAAGGAGAAGAGAGGCACATGCTCATTCTTGGTTTGTCTTTGGTTTTTTTGTTTTAGTCTCGACATTGTATTAGCAGTCTATTATTGAGGAAGTTTTTGATATGTTTTTTCCCCCATGAGGGCTTCCCAGGATAAAATGTTGTGTACCTTGTGATTGTGTTTCTTTCATTGATCCTCTTTATACTGTTGTTTTGGAAATGCATTGAATGCTCATGAAATTTGGAAATAACCTAATAACAGTAGTAAAACTTGACATGGTATCGTAGCTTGACTAAATAGAGCATCTTTCACTGGGTATGTAGATGCCACTTTTGTCATACAAGAAAATTATGAATTTTTACTTAAGAGGAATTTTTTACCAAAAACCACCTTGGGAAGTGAGCCCTACCCTAGCGCATCTTTTGACAACTTGAACGAACTTTTTCAGTGGTTGGATTCTCCGAAAATTCAAACCCTAGTTTTGATTGGTACTAGAAAACTAGGAAACCATAACTAGTACTAGAAGCACCAATACATAAGTGTGCAAGTCCAGTTTCAGGGGGTAAAACTTGGATTTTTCAAAAACAGTTAGCTACAACAAACTCACCTCAGCCCAGCACATCTCCTAGTAAGCTAGGTTTCATTTTTTGAGCACTTTCATTTTCTGGTCATTTTCTTTGTTCTAGGTCAATATGTCTAGAAGCACCAAGCTTGTTGACAAGTTAGAAGGTGTGGAAAATTTATGTGTCTGAAAGTAAAGAATTGGACTCATTCTTGAATATAATGAACTTGCAAAATTCATAAAATAAAATGTAACGAAACCCGACGAAAATGCATCTAAAGAGAAGTACAAGAGGGATATGATTAAGGCTAAAAGAATAATTGCAGATTCCATTAAAGACCACTTGAACCCTCAAGTGTATTCTAATAATAATCCAATGGCATGTTTGATTCCCTAACCAAAATGTATGAAGGAAAGAACATCAATCAGAAGAGTAACTTGAGAACCCAACTCAAGAATACAAAGATGCAAAAAGGAGAAACAATTCAAGACTATTTCTCTAGTGTTTCTCAATTCAAGGAACAATTAGAGGCAATTGGAGACAACTTAGATGAATATGAACTCCTTATGAAAACTCTTAATGGTCTCATAATACCTTGGGATGCCTTCATCCAAACTATTTGTGCAAGAAACGAGAAACTCCAATTTGACAGTTTATGGGAAGAATGTGTTCAAGAAGAAGCAAGAGTGGCCAACCAACAAGTCATCCTATTAAGAGATGAATATCAAGCCCTAGATGCTCATGATAAGGGTGGAAAGGGAAAGTATCATTTTCAAAAGGAGAATCACTTTCATAAAGAGTCTCACTCTCCGAAGAGATTCTAGAAATATCATAAAGGTCAAAGAAGGAAAAAATATTTATCCTCCTACCAATGTTATCATTGTGATAATATGGGAAACATTGCTAAGAATTGTCCTACTATAAGGGAATAATAAAAGAAGAGAAATAACAAAATACATCATGCCCATGCAACTGAATATGATGAGCCACCCAAAAAGTTAGCTAAAGAATATATTGAATAATATGTTTTGTTTTCCTCTCTCTCAGTATCTATAACACCTAGAGAGGATACTTGTCTCATAGATAGTGGTGCCTCTAAGAACATTACAACTCTAAAGAACACTCTCTCCAGACTTATAGAGAAGGACTCCCCCAAGAAAGTTTCACTGGGAGATTATTATCAGTATCCAATCAAAGGAATGGGAGAAGCCACCTACAAACTTTATTCAGGAACTCCTATGAGAATGAAGGATGTACTCTATGTACCAGGTTTGAAAAATAACTTACTTTCTATTTCAACCCTAGATAAGAAAGGCTTTAGGTTTGCATTCATAGATGGTGAAGTTCTTATGTGCTCTAAAGGAAAAACTATGGAAGATGTAGTTTTTATTGGAATAGAAGAAGGTGGTTTGTACAAGTTAAAGGGTCACTCAGATGTAGCTTTGATTCACTCTACTGAAATTCCTTGTGAAATTTGGCATAGAAGACTAGCTCACATAAACTACAAAGCCTTACCATATGTAAGTAAGGTAGTTAAAGGTTTACCAGAACCAAAGGTTAATAATGAAGGTGTATGCAAGGGATGTGCACAAGGAAATAACATAAATAATCCTTTTCCAAAGAGAGACAGTAAAGCATAAGGAATTCTGGAAATTGTCCACTCAGATGTATGAGGTTCAGGTCCAATGCCATAAACCTCTCTAAGAGGGTATGTATACTATGTATATTTTATTGATGATTACTCTCGTAAGACTTGGGTTTATTTCTTGAAGTCAAAATATGAAGTAATTGGAAAGTTCAAGGAATTCAAAGAATTTGTAGAAAACCTCTCTGAAAGGAAAATCAAGATACTTAGGTCAGATAATGGAGGAGCGTACACTTCAAATGAATTTGGAAGATTTTGCAGAGATGTCGGGATTAAGAGGGATCTCACCACTCCCTATAATCCTCAACAAAATGGTGTAGCAGAAAGAAAGAATAGAATGATTATGGAAGTAGTAAAGACTATGATTCATGATCAAGATCTTCTAATGCACTTATGGGATGAAGTAGGAAGAACAACAATATATGTCCAAAACATATTATCCAATAATGCACTTGGATTCAAAACTCCCGAAGAAATTTTCATCGGAAATAATCTAGAAGTAAGCCATCTTAAAATATTTGGTTGTCCAGTATTTGTACACATTCTAAAAGAAAAGAGAGCTAAGTTGAATCCTTCAAGAAAGAAGGGAATATTTGTTGGATACTGTGAGGTCTCTAAGGCATTCATAATTTACATACCAAGTTACCATCATATTGAGATCAACAAGGATGTAACATTTGATGAATATGAAGCACTCAAAAGATCAAGGGAGTTCCATCTTGAAGAAGTATATGAAGAATAACATGTATCTCCCAGAGTTGCAGAATCCGTAAAGGAAGCTTCATTTACCCTTGATGATGATATTCCAGAATATCATTATATGATAGAATCTCAAGAACCTCCCTGTATGACGATCTCTCACAAGAGAAATATAGCTTGGGAGAAAGAACTTATTCAATATGTAGAGAAGTATGTTGCCCCAGAAGGAACAATGAGACAAAACAAGAAACCTAAGCCATTCTCCAACGTTATGGCCTTGATGTGTGATCTCATAGAAAAGGAACCCACTTGCTTTGAGGAAGTCGTTCATAAGAAAGAATGGATGGATTCCATGACAGGAGAATACCGGTTGATTATGAATAATTATGTATAGGAAGTAGTTCCTAGACCAAAGAACAAAGATGTGGTATTTTCCAAGTGGATATACAAAATAAAACATGCAGCAGACGAAAGTATTGAAAAACATAAGGCAAGATTTGTGGCTCGTGGATTTTCTCAAAAGGAAGGTATTGACTATGAAGAAACATTTTCTCTTGTAGCCAAATACACTTCTATCATAACCATCATAGCTCTTGTAGCCAAAATTAAGTGGAAGTTGCACGAGATGGATGTGAAAAAAACTTTCTTAAATGGTGTTATTGAAGAAGAAGTGTATATAGAACAACCATAAGGGTTTGAAGTTGAATATAGAAAGACTCATGTTTGTAGGTTGAATAAATCTATGTACGAGTTGAAGAAATATCCTAGAGCTTGGTATGGCAAAATTGATAGTTTCCTCACAATCTTGGGCTTTACCAAGACTAAAGATGATCCTAACCTATACTTCAAGGTTATGAATGATGATCTAGTTATATTGCTAAAATATGTAGATGATTTATTCTTGAAAGGAGAAGAAAATCTCATCACAGATTGCAAGAAGAAGCTCACTATAGAGTTTGAGATGAAATACCTAGGCTTGATGCATTATTTATTAGGTATTGAAGTTTGGCAGAGCCCAGATAAGATATTCCTTAACCAAGGGAAGGATGCAATTGAAATAATGAAGAGATATGACATGTTGGAATGTAAATCCATGAACACACCCATGGAAATGAATTTGAAGCTCCTCGTTGATACTTCATCAGAGTTGGTTGATGCTACTCTATACAGACAAATTATTGGATCGTTGATATATCTGACGAATACCAGGCGAGATACATAGTTTGTTGTGAACACCTTGAGTCAGTATCTGGTGGAGCCCAGACGTGTTCACCTTGTAGCTGCAAATCATGTGATGAGATACCTTAAGGGTATGTTGGATTATGGTCTCTGTTATATTGGAGATCATGACTTTAGACTGTATGGTTATATTGATTCAGATTGGACTGGAAGTACTTCAGAGATAAAGAGCACTTTGAGATGTTGTTTCAGTTTGGGGTCAGTCATGACTTCATGGAAAAGCAGGAAGCAATCCAATATTTCTCTCAACATGACAGAAGCAGAGTACATTGCAGCATGTTCTTCCAGTTGTGAAGCCATATGGTTTTGGAATTTGTTGACAGGTTTATTCGATTTGGATATGGAATCTACCATGATTCTATGTGATAAGTAGAGTTGTATAAATATGACGGAGAACCCAATGTTTCATGATAAGTTGAAGCACATGGAGATTTGGTACCACTATATTTGTGATATGCTACAGAGGGGAGCTGAAAAGATTCCAATATGTTGGCACAAATGAGAAGGTTGTAGATGTTTTGACCAAGCCTCTGTCTCGTGTGAAGTTTGATTAATTCCAAGACAATCTTGGTGTAGTCAGAAAGGACCTCCCTCGAAAGGGGGAGTGATGTTGATGATACTATGGTATCCTTACCAACAACGGGTAGCTCCATTAAAATTTTATATCCTAGGGGATTGATCATCCCTAGGTAGATATCGAAGGTCTAGTATGGATGGTCTGTTAGAGTACTTGTGCATGTATATGCCAGTTGTGGTCAATAATGGTAGCTCAATTAGGATTTTATATCTTAGGGAATATTATTATTCCTGGGCATATCCTAAAGGTCCGTTAAGGACGCTCTGTCAGAGTACCATGTGGTATATTGTTAGGATTTTATATCCTAGGGAATATTATGATTCCTGGGCAGATCCTGAAGATTCGGTAAGGATGGTCTGTCAAAGTACCACAAAATGTTTTTGTTAATGTACCAGCCTCATTCTGTTGCCACATGATGATGATGATGTTCCAGCCTCATGTTATTGTTGTTGATGATGTTCCAGCCTCATTTTGTTGATGATTTTTTTTTTCCAGCTTTGTGCTATTGATCTTGATGTTTTAGCTTCATGATAATGATGATGATGATGTTACTCTAGCTCCATGTTGTAAACGATGATGATATTGATGATGATAAAACAATTCTGATGATTTATAGACATGTCAGTCATTGTTCCCAATGTTGATGATGATGTTTCCCTCTCCTTCTCTTGATGATGTTGTATTGAGTCATGTCAGTATAATACTCTTCTCGTCAAGGGGGAGTGTTGAAATATTTTAACTTCGAAGAATATTCTAATTATATTTGAGTTATTATTTTATAGATCAAATCCCATTTTGCGTATTGATCAAGTCAGGTCTTGTATAAGGTCAAATCTCATTTTGTGGATTGGTCAAACTGTATTTGTATGGTGGTATTTCTAAAGTTAGAACCTAGTAATTATAAAGTGGTTTTAGCCACTTCTAGGAGAAGTCAGCTCAACCAAGTGAAGAGACACAACCCTAGCACCATATCACACTTGTATTTATATGTGAGGATGGTGTCTCATTTACACACACTCACTCACTCATCTAGTGCGCATATCTTGAAGGCAGTTGCAGTTGTAGGAGGAAGGAGAAGAGAGGTTCATGCTCAGTCTTGGTATTTCTTTGGTGTTTTGGTTTTAGTCCTAACATTGTATTGGCAATCTATTATTGAGGAATATTTTGCTAGGTTTTCTCCCCCATGAGGGTTTCCCAGGATAAAATGTTTCATACCTTTTGATTGTGTTTATTTCAGTGATCCTCTTTATACTATTGTTTTGGAAATGCATTAAATGCTCATGAAATTTGGAAATAACCTAATAACAACAATAAAATTTAGCAACCTCCTCCATATGGGATGCAAACATTTGACATCCCTTCCTGAAGCTCTTCTTCAATTGCATAGTTGAAATCTCTCCAACAACTACAACTCTTGGAATGCCTCGAATCTTACCTTTCTTCCATTCCTCATCGAGACATGTGATTGTCTTGTTGTAACAGTCTAGGACAACATGATTCTTTTCCAACCAATCCATGCCAAGTAGATAGTCATATGAACCCAATGGTATGATGTTTACATCTACCTTCGCGTTGAGTACATTCATGTCTATTTGACAATATTTAACCAACTCATTGATATTTCTCTTATCCCCCTTGCCTAGCTGAACTAGCCAAGATTTCATATGCTTACTTCTTTGCAAGTGAAATATTTCAACAATGTTAACATTTATGTAACTATGACTAGCTTCAAAATCAACTAAAATTGCTATGGGATGGTTATGAATCTTACATTCCACATAGATCATGGGGGATTGATATTTTTCCTACTTGTTGTACAAAGCTACATAAATCGTTGGCATACTTCCTCCCATGTCTTCCACTGTTTCAGCCTCCTAAATTTTGTTGATAGTCCTCAATATTTATCCTTTATGAGGGAAGTCTTTATATAAGTGATTCCCCTTGCATCCCCAACATTGAACAAGTTGTTTCCTTGGCCTTTTTCCAAATGAATTTGCTTTCTTTTGATCATTTTGGACGGATTGGCCTTGCTGACTTGCTTGGGAGTTATTTATGAAAAAGGGTGGCTTAAAACCTTTCTTCCTTTGATCATTTTTCTCTTTCATCTTGTCATTCCAAGCCTTTTGGAACATTGGCCTTCCTTTTTTTTGGTCATAAAAGACCCCTTTCTCTCCTTATTGTTTCTTCCAAGGTCTTGGGTTTGTCATATTGAATCTTGTCACTATAGAAGGAGGGTAACCCACTTAGAAACCTTTGGATTTTAACCTTCTCATCCTTAATGAAGTCAACAAACTTCAACAATTCAAAGAATTTCTTCTCATATTCCTCCATTGTCATGGTTCCCAACTTGAGTTCAAAGAACTCTTTCATCTTTCTCTTATAGTAATGCTCGAACAAATATTTCTCTTAGAAATATTCGTTGAACTGCCTCCATGAGATTCTCTTCTCATTGAGGTTTTTGTCTTGTTGGAGTTGATCCCACCACATGGATGTCTTTCCTTGCAAGTGTTAGGTGGCAATCCTAGCTTCTACCCAAGATGGGTAGTCATGAAACTGGAAATATTTCTTCATTTCCAATAGCCAGGCCTTTGCCTCTTCTCCTTTCTTGTGCTCACCATTGAAAGTAGGTGGATTTATTTTTCCGAGTTCACCTTGCAAAATGTTTTCCTTATGCCTTCTTCTTTTCCTCCGAACATGAGACACACTTGGGATGCTTCCTAGTCCTGAACTTGCATGATTTCTTCTAGTGGACTTCCTTGTAGAATGATGGATCCTTCTCATTCTTCTTGAATTCCTATCATTTCCATGATCATCCCTTTTTCTATGGGATCTAGATGTTGATACTTTTCTAGCACTAGTTGCTTGCTTGGTGCCAAAATATTTGTTAACTTTCTTATGAAACATGTTCAAGCTCTAAAGTATCTCTTTTTGATCCTTCATAATCCTTTCAGTATCATCCCTGTAGTTTTTCACTTCCCTATGCAAACTTCTCATAGTGACAGGATCTTTCCTATCTCTTCTTCCATTTGTCTATGTCTCAACATTCCCCATGCTGATATGCAGACCTCTGAACTCTTCCTCATGGTTGTAAGATCCTTGAGAATCTTCCATGACTCTAGTCCTCATATAAGAACTAAAGTTTCTTTATGTACCTCTAATTCTACAAAATTTGCAGCCAACAAAATTTGTTGGGCTAAAATAATTAACAAGATCCATGAAATTATGTACAATTGTGTTCCCATAATGTATCAAAATTATTTATTTCATTAGTCTGCCCGAAAAGTCTCAACTTTTATATCATTTTTCCATCTACGAGAACTCGCGGACTTGCGGACCCATGAAAACATAATTATCCCTTTCATAAGTCTGTCCAAAAAGCCTCAACACTTAGATTATTTTTTGATATTCATGAACTCACGGACTCACAGACGCACGGACTTGCAGATTCATGAAAGAATAATTCTCCCTTTCATAAGTCCATCCAAAAAGTATCAACACTTAACCATTTTTCCACTTCTTCGCGGACTCACGGAATCACTGACTCATAATAAGTCTCAATACTTAGCCATTTTTCTATCTTTGCGGACTCACAAACTCATAATAAGTCCCAACAATTAGCCATTTTTCTATCTTTGTGGACTCGCGGATTCACGGAGTCATAGACTCATAATAAGTCCCAACACTTAGCCATTTTTTTATCTTTGTGGAATCACAGACTCATTGAATCATAATAAGTCCCAACACTTAGCTATTTTTCTATCTTTGTGAACTCGCAGACTCGCAGGCTCATGAACTCATAATAAGTCCCAACACTTAGCCATTTTTTTTCTTTGCGAACTCACAAACTCTCAAACTCGCAGACTCATCATCCTTCTTTTCATAAGTCCATCTGAGAAGTCCCAACACTTAGTCATTTTTACCTCCTTGCCTCCGTGTACCTTCCACCATAGTAGTACACGTCACCTTCCACCAAATCATATGACTTGTGCCCCCCCCCCCCCCCCACATCATGTTGACATCAATGTACGGAAAAATACCAAAATTTTTCCAATTTCGCCTATTTTCCAAAATTGCAAAAATGCTCAAATTCACCCAAAAATGAAATTCCTTCTTGGGTCGCCAATAGAGATTTGTGACTAAGCTCAATACAATCAAATCAAGCCCTGCACATAAAAATATGTTCGTTTCTTTTCAAATTCGACTCTTTCACTTCAAATTTGTCATTATTCAGCTACATGAAATTGGGGCTTTTGCCCAATTGCACCACGGTCGCTCCCGATTTTACCACAGAAACACTGTAAAAATTTTGTCAAACAACTTGAAAATGAACTCTTCCTGACATTTTTTTAGAAATTTTGCTTGCCAACTCTGTAATTTCACTTATGTGCTCTATTAAATGGCCCATGCAAGCTCAGTGTTGAAAACTAGGCTCTAATACCACTATGTAATGTACCTAGCCACCCAAGATAGCCACGTCATGCGAACAAATTATCTTTATTATCTCTGATACCACTGTGTAACATAACTAGCCTCCCACTAGGAAACAATACGTGTGGAATACACATAACAGGAAACTTCTGCTAATTAAAGAAATTCTTTTGAAGTTATCCACTTTCCCATAGCCTATAACTACAATTTATAACAGATTTAGCTATGGCTATAACCATAAAACATATGCATCTAAAGCATGCTAATAATCAACATGAGATACAACTAAATTGTTCATTACAACAACATATAAGTCATTTTCATTCACGCAGAGTTCATGCACAACAATAACACATGTAATTAACTCAGTACAAGATGAAACACTTATATTTAAACACGAATCGTGCAACCAGCTACTTGGGACGGATGTTCCACACAATCGTAGACTCACTGTTCCAAATCTCAAGAGACAGACACCCCCAAGATGAGGCTAGCAATCCACAAAAGAGGGTGGTCTCTCACAATCCACTCACATCTCAAAAATATCTCAACCTAACTAATATTCTCCTACAACTATCCCGACTTTTCCACCAACTCTCTTCCTCCTGACCTTCCCAACCCAAGGAATGCACCATTCGTTTTTCAAGGATAACCCAAGGGATGTACCATCCATTTATCCGGGATAACCCAAGGAATGTTCCAATCATTTATCAGGGTCTCTCTCGCACTGGTAGGTAGGAATATCTCATCTAGGAATTAAAGGGAAATGGATGCTAGGAAAACTATCAACAAACCAAAAACAACCACTTGTTGTTTCAGTGAAAATCACCAAGGAGTTCACTCTTCAGGCCTAACAACCTATCTCTTCATTTTTCCTACTCCAATTCGCTCTAATTGCGCTCCAACTTTCTATAGAATTTTCCCTTCACAGCTGCGTCGATTTCCAACTCTGTTTTCTTTCTCTTTGTCCCCTTTCCATGCACAGACTTGACTAACTGAAAAAATTACCAAACAGTTGTCCCAACCCATACGAATTTTCCTCTCTTTTTCTTGCCTTTCTTGACTCACACTCTTCCCCAAGTTGACTGTACTCAACCCCCATGTTCCCAATAACTTCAAGATGTGACCACTCACACCCACCCTCTTACATGTATTTGATGATTGGCTTTGGAAACACTCAATCAGAAATGGGTAGGTTCATATAAAATAGCAGATTTAGAAAAATGTGTTAAATCCATAAACATGGGTAATTTCCCCTTGGGAACCCTCTTGGCCATTATCCTAGATACTCCCCCCTCTTATGGATTAATTCAAACCCCATCTCTTGTCCATGTCCCCTTAGTAGCTGGCATCACATTTTATTATTAAAACATTGAAATACAATTCAAATATTACATCGCTTGGTCGTAGCCACATATTATATCTACATAAGAGTTAATTAAACTAGGGATTATAATGGGGATGTTACACGAAGGATAAGGCTTAGTTGGAGCTCACTGTTGAGTATGGAGAAGCTCAACATATAATGCATGAGGTAAAAGGAATACCAGAGAGTAGAGATGATGCAGGAATGAAGATCACATGATCAGGAGATCATGAAAGTTAACCCTGGGAGTCTGATGCAGGAGAAAAAACCACCCCAAGTCAAAATGGAAATTTGTGAAGCTTCCAGAAGGAAAACGTGGCTGAGAGGACTTGATTTCCTCAAAATTTATGTAAAACGATAGAATTATTTTGTATTTGTTGTGATGTCCTAGTTTTCAAGGATTGTGAGCAATCTTAGAGATCATATCAGATCCTTTCAGTGATCCGATCCTTATTATGTTGATTTTCATAAATTGTAAGCCTTCAGGCGTCTGGGAGGAGGCCAGACAAATGTATAATTAGGCGGGGGAGAGTGGCCTAGCCCATAGCAGCCATAGTATTGTAATCAAGCTCGATCCTAAATAAAGTCGTGTATTTTATGTATCTCATGTCCTTTTGTGGTTAATATCGTGTGTTGCATTTATGGAATGTGTAGAAGTAATGAATTTGAATTGCAAGTATAATGTGCAGTGAAATTAGAAGACCCATATTCTGTCGGAGGAGGAAGATCGATCGTCGATCACTGAAAGGATTGACGATGATACAAATTTTAAATTGATATTGTGGGAAGTCACGATGTAGCCATCCATTGAGTGGGAAGATCAACGGCCTAAAATGCATCATCGAGACAACGATCATTGAAAGAAGTCATGAAGACGATGTGGCTATCCATCAATGTTGGAGACTGTCAGAAGGAACAATAGAGGATAACTTTGACTGATGACCAAGATCTATTCGGAGTCGCGATATCAATGGTTCTGAAGCAGACATGTGGCACAGTTCCATCGGAGTTATGTAACACAGAAGACATCGATCGATGGTTGAGATTTAGTGCGGAGTCTCGAAATCAATGGTCCGAAAGAAAACACATGGCGAGGAATTAGAGTAGCTCAATTCAGACCCTTTTCTAACGATGATCATAACTTTCGATCATAGAGGAGGTTCAATGGTCCAGATTGATCACAGGTCAGACTGATACTATGAGCATTCAGGTATCTGACTTCGACCCATTGGAATTCCTTGGTCTGATACTTAATTCTGACAGTTGTATTTCAGACAGAAAATAGTTCGAACATGGTAGCTCGTGGTCATATGGAAGAGGATTTCGCGCAGTAGTGGTTCCACACAGACGTGAGGGATCGACGACTTCAGGCAATTCAATGATACAAGAATATTGTGGAGGATGAATAAAGGACTCCATTTTAATCAGCATGTATTGGTGGAGATGGAAGTTTAATTACTTCCATGGATGAATGTTTAGTCTAGTTGTGGGCTAGATAACCCACAAGTCCGAGGATCGAACATGTCAAGTTCATGGATCTTTGAGACCCCAATTTTCTTCCTTCATCAGCTACCCTGGAAATTGGGTTGGTTAATGCACATCAATATGTGCACAATAAAGCAATTATTTTACCAAAAACTTTTGCAACATGATGTGAGCATTGTAGAGTGTGTAATTAATTAACCTAAACAAACATTTTTTGTATTTGTTGACGCTAAGATAAATGAAGTCAAGGACCATATATTTGATGCATTCAACAATGTTTATATTATTTATCATGAGCTTCCATGTATGTTTATTGATAAGGAACACTAGGAAACATTTTAACTTTCAGAAGATATGGGAACTTCAACTACCACAAGAAGATCTGCTGACAATGATCTGTTACTACAAGGATCAATACATGACAAAGTTGGGGTCATGGTACAAATGGGATTTTATCATATAATTCCCCTAACTACAATGGAAATCATATTTCCTTTGTCACTCATTCTTTGTCTCCTATAATTGTTCCTCCTCACTCTAAATATGCATTGACAAGTGAAACACATCCAACATCTATTACACAAGCAATTTCTATCATTGATGATTTGTTCACGTTGGGCCTTGTCATGATGATACCACCAATTTCTGCATTAAAATTTAGTCTGAAAACAACATTTGATCATAGCATCTTTCAATGAAATTTGGACCAACTTCCAATTGTTCTAACATAAGAATATCCTCTAACAACTCAAGGAGTTTCTTCCTTAAGATCACCTCAAATCCAACTCCATCACATGCAAGGGCATTCAATTTAGTGCATTGCATAAGGTGGTCCAACTACAAACTTTAATTTTTTTTTCTTTGCAAAAAATTCAAATGCTATTATGTATGTTATTGTGCTCTTAATTCTTTATTTTGATGAGTGTAACTTTTTTGGGCTTCTTGCACAATAACCAATTCTATTATGTATGTTATTATGTTGCTAAAAACAAGAGTATCAATGAATGAAACATGAGATTTTGCATCTATATAAATGGTGTGAGTGTGGATGTAAGTCTTGTTTCTACGAAATGGATTAGCAGCTCACTTAATCCCAACAACATGGTCACTAAATTAATCACCTAGTGTTCCTTCAACAGGTTACTAAACAAATGCTTACTCTTAAACCACAACTTTGATTTTGATGAGTGAGAAAGCTTACAAGTTTAGCCATAGAGCAACCTTTTCATTCATTCAATAACACATATGTGACCACAGTGTAGTGCTTGAAGGATGAACATGTCCTTAAGGAGGATGATAACTTAGACAACAAGAGCATCACTAAAGGAGGAGGAGCCACATCAACCTTAAACTTGTTTTTTCATGGAAGAGGAGTGAGCCCAATTGTTATGGATCCAATAGACTATCAGAATGATGTACATAAGACATATTCTCATATAAGAAAGAGAAGTACACACTTTGTTCCAATCTCATGGCATGTATGTCTCTTGCATACACTTTCCCTGCATTAAAATGCATCAAGCCATCACTAAATTCGTAGCAATTGCAGACAAAAAGGCCTCTAACTCTACACGCTAACATCATGACATTCTTGCTTAAACAAGTGAGGCAAGTGTTATTAGTGGTAGCTTAACCAAGTTTGAAAGACAAACACCCTTACCTTGACTATAACAATGTCATGTCAGAGAGTGAGAAATATATTTTTTAAATTATTTATTAATTTTGACAATTAGTGAAAAATAAATCACATAGACCCCTAGAATACATTACATATTATATATTATTAGACCAATACAAAAAAATCAACCTCTAAAATTATATAAGATTTTTTTTTTTTTAATAAATAAATCAAATCTTCTCAATCTATATTATGTAGCAAACTTGTTTGGGATATTAAAATATATGTTCCGATAACACGTATCCAACTCCCTTATTCAAATCTTTTGAAGAAAAAAGATATATAAAATATATTAAGGTACACGTATCCAATTTAATCATAAGAGAGTGTCATAACTTTAAATAATAATAATAATTGAAAAGGTTCGAGTGAGAGATAAGATGGAGGAATGTTATATTACTTTTTATAAAATTATATATTATTATCGTTGACAACGTAGTATAGAGTTTTAAATGTAAGGTTTATCTTCTTGTATATTGTTAAATATTAAAACAAAATTGAAGCATATTAACATGATTATATATTATTTTTAATGTAGGGATTATGGATTTGTATTTATAAATTTCTTGATGAATTATTAGAAAAATCAAATTTTGTAAATTTTTCAATTTTTTAATTTTATGTCATTTATTAATTTTTTTATATTAAATAATATATATTTTATTTTTAAAAATTTGATTGCTTTTTATGTTTGATATATGTGGGTTTAATGTTAAATTTTGTTAGTTCAATTGGACTTAGAGGGTTTGTGGTCATGGTTCCAAATTAGTGGTAGTGAGGAGAGAGGAGAGTCATATTAAGGGTTGGTGTGGTCGCAAGTGTTAACAAACAAAAAAGATAAATACACCTTTAACATAGATTTAGAATAATTTAATTTTTTAGATATTGATTATTTATTTTTTGTTGTCACTTAATTTAACCTAATGTTAAATAACAACATCTCTCCCAAAATAAACTGTAAAGTACTCCACTATTCTTATACAACTTACACATTTCAACACCTACATCACCACTCAAATAATTATATATAAAATTAAAAAAAAAAACCTTTGCCAAAAAACTATTATTATTAATATACATGATAAAATCAATATTAAAATATTTAAAACTATGTGAGTATTTATTTTAAAAAACATTATTGTATCATTAAATGCATTTAAAATTACATCCAATGAAATTATATATAATTTATATATTATTTTTTTCTTTTGATATATTCTAACCTTTATCTCTTTTTATAATTGCCATTATCGTACCTATGTACGGAGAGCAGTTGTCTTTGTTAAGATAAAAGATATGTTACAACGAACCGGAGTTCAAAATCAAAGAGGAGGGAATATTTTAACGCCATAGAAATTTATTGTGTATTATATTTTTTTTTATTGATTATGGTCAATTTTGTGGAAGCAAAGAGTGTTTTACATGTTAATGAGAT
>SNQJ01S0001584.1:139530-167245 GCA_010110895.2 Picea sitchensis
ATTCTCACTTCATTTGCAAGGTTTCACCAGCGGATTCCTGGTAATTTCGACTGTTCTCTCCTGGAGTTATTATACTGTCCGAGCAGTGGCTGCCAGTATTTTTTCGGCGATGGGTACTTCCTCTTCTTTTGAACTGTTATCTTGGGATTGGGCAAGACTGTAGGTCCCAACATCATCAGAAACACTGCTCATCAGAGCCTGCTATGTAAATGATATAAATTTTAAATTATATCGAGTAATTTTTTCTTGGAAAAAAAATATATATTCCGATAACACGTATCGGACTCCCTTATTCAAATCTTTTGAAGAAAAAAGATATATAAAATATATTAAGGTACACGTATCCAATTTAATCATAAGAGAGTGTCATAACTTTAAATAATAATAATAATTGAAAAGGTTCAAGTGAGAGATAAGATGGAGGAATGTTATATTACTTTTTATAAAATTATATATTATTATCGTTGACAACGTAGTATAGAGTTTTAAATGTAAGGTTTATCTTTTTGTATATTGTTAAATATTAAAACAAAATTGAAGCATATTAACATGATTTTATATTATTTTTAATGTAGGGATTATGGATTTGTATTTATAAATTTCTTGATGAATTATTAGAAAAATCAAATTTTGTAAAATTTTCAATTTTTTTAATTTTATGTTATGTATTAATTTTTTTATATTAAATAATATATATTATATTTCTAAAAATTTGATTGCTTTTTATGTTTGATATATGTGGGTTTAATGTTAAATCTTGTTAGTTTAATTGGATTTAGAGGGTTTGTGGTCATGGTTCCAAATTAATGGTAGTCTGGAGGAGAAAGGAGAGTCATGTTAAGGGTTGATGTAGTCGCAAGCACTAACAAACAAAAAAGATAAATACACCTTTAACATAGATTTAGAATAATTTAATTTTTTAAATGTTGATTTTTTTTTTGTTATCACTTAATTTAACCTAATGTTAAGTGACAACATCTCTCCCAAAATAAACTATAAAGTACTTCACTATTCTTATACAACTTACACATTTCAACACCTACATCACCACTAAAATAATTATATATACAATTAAAAAAAACATGGACCAAAAAACTATTATTATTAATATACATGATAAAATCAATATTAAAATATTTAAAACTGTGTGAATATTTATTTTAAAAAACATTATTATATCATTAAATGCATTTAAAATTACATCCAATGAAATTATATATTTTTAATAATATTTAGCTTTCTAAAATTTATATATTATTTTTTTCTTTTGATATATTCTATCTTTTATCTCTTTTTATAATTGCCATTATCGTACCTATGTACGGAGAGCAGTTGTCTTTGTTAAGATAAAAGATATGTTACAACGAATCCGAGTTCAAAATCAAAGAGGAGGGAATATTTTAACGCCATAGAAATTTATTGTGTATTATATATATATTTTTTTTATTGATTATGGTCAATTTTGTGGAAGCAAAGAGTGTTTTACATGTTAATGAGATGTATAATTTTATATCAGGGTGAAGTTATATATAATATTTTAGAAATAATAATAATGAAAATATATAATATTTTAGTTTTAAGCTAAATGATTTATAAGTATGTTTATATATGTTTATTTAAATATTTTGATGTTGATATCATTTTATATGATAATTATTTTTCTTTAAAATATTATTTTATTTAATAAACTTAAGTTTTATTTAATAAACATAAGTTGTTATAACAAAAATAAGATAACTCTATTTTCCTTTTTATATAATAATTATATTTGTCTTTTATTAATATTTGTATATTTTGATTTTTTAATTTGAAAATTGGAAAAAAATATTTATATAATTTTTAATATAGAAAAAGTCACTTTCCAAAAGCATCTTACCATATGCCTAAACTAGATGAGATAAAAAACAATTGCAACAACCACTCTTTCATTGTGTTTGTATCTAATGCATATTCCACTACCTCAAACAACTTGCTTCTTTTGATTTAGTGCTTGGACTTTGATAACAACGAAAGAGTGGACAATCTCGCCTACCCTAAGACTTATGACCCTGAGATGCACGACCTTCCCTATTCCCAAGCCCTGTTCCCACTAAGCGATGGACCAAGAAGCTGAGACACTTAAGACACTTGGTCGCTCGATGGCTTCCAAAGCATATGGTTAAGCAGGGTTAAGTTGTTGTTCTTGGGGCAAGGAATACTCTTGCCAAAGCATTCTCAAGCTTATTCAAACTTTGTTTCTTGTGTATTTCATTATGTATGTATGTATGGAATATATTATATTATATTGTTACATAGATGTTAATAAAATTTTCTTCACATATAATAATCTAAAGTTGTAATCACTATAAAAATATATAAGTAGATATGTAAGACAAAACTATTTTTAAATTTTAAAAGAAAATGTGATAGAAGTCATATGTGTTTTGCATTAAATTATAGTGCAATATAGACATAAGTATTTGATAACAAAAGTTTTTTTCGTTAATTCTTCACCATGATGGGCATGTGTTATGAGCATGTTGATATCCATGATATGACTGGAATAACATGCACAATGTGTTAACTAGCATGGAATCAATGTTGAGAATGCATGTGTTTTTGGTATTCAATCAATTGTATCAATCGAGACTCTATATGCAACTTCAATTGCTTCAACCATGGTTACGGGTGTTGCTTTTTTTTTGAGATATTTATGATCAATGTGATGTACCATGTTCTGGTTTGTTCCTTTAAGTGTGTAGGTCCTATATGGATGAGGTGCTAGGGTTTAGGCACTGGATTTGCCTCTTTGGTGCATCTTGGAATTCATTGTGGTTTGATCACAACATGTTTAGATGGGTCCTAGGCCCTAGCCTTGTGTATCAGGGTTTGATGAATATGCATTATCTTTGGCATCACTCTAAGTACTAGTGCTAGTGTTGATCAACACGAGAATAGGTGTTATTCATCGGGCTCAGTTCTTGCTCCTTTGCCTCAGTTAGATGGTATTGATTGTAAGGAACTTTACCACCTCCTTCAATTCCTAGAGATGGAAAATGATTATCTCATTATAGAAACTCTAGTTCTCATGAAAGTCCTTCTAAGTGTTAAGAACCAAATATCAATATAGCATAGAAAAACCTCAAAATAAGTACTCAACGCCTTGAAAAAGAGAGAAACTCATATAATAAGCCTCTCTGAGGGGGCAACCTCCTTATGCCCACATAAATGTACAATTACAAGATGATTCAAAATGAAAATGTCTCCTTGGTATATATAGGAGACTAGGAGGTATAATTACAACTAATGGACTAAAGCCGACATAAATAAAATAACATACTAATGTAATATGCCCTAATTAAGGGGTAATGAGCCACTATTTAGGGCTTAACACTAAGGAAGTACCCACATTGGAGTCATGATTGTATTGCAATTGTTGACAATGTTAGCAAGAGAAATGTTCTAGAAACCTAGAAGGCTTTGGGGGCTACCATGGCAGCTGGGTTGGATGATGCACATCGAGATGTGCATGATAGAGCATTATTTTACTAAATACTTTTGCAAGATGATGTGAGCATAGTAGAGCATGTAATAAATTAACTTAAACAAGTAATTTTTGTATTTGTTGATACTCAAAGTAGTGAATTCAAAGACTATATATCTGATGTGTTCAACAATGTTTATGTTCTTAATCGTGAGATTTCATGCATGTTTATTGATAAGGAACATTGGGGACAATTTGAATTTTTAGAAGATACAAGAACTTTGGATTCCACAATAGGATCTTCTAACAATGGTCTATTACTGCGTGCATAAAAAGCAGAGGAAAGTCAGGGTCCTGGTACAAATATGTCTTTATCATATAATGTTCCTAACTGTAATGGAAATTATATTTCCTTTGTCTTCCATTCTCTGTCTCCTCTAGTTATTCCTACTGACTCTAATTTTTCAATGACAAGTGTAGGACATCCAACAACTATTACACAGATAGTTTCCATCATTGACGATCTGTTCAGGTTGGGCCCTATTGCCTCCTAATCCACACCTTAGGTCACGTGGAAGAAATATTCATCCATTGGGTGTGGCCTTGGGGGCAAGTATCAAGTTGAGTAGTTGTCACCTAACTATAGACTCCTCTGTCTAGGCTAACTCCTAGTGAATCCAAGGGGTGTAGTCCCTAAAACAATTCTAAAGCTTGATTAGATCTAAGTAAAAATATAAATCTAAGAGTTAATATGAAACTAGCAAGTGTGATTATTCTAGCAACATATGATGACACAAATGAAGAATTGCTTAAGAAAATTAAATACTTCAAGATAATTGATAAGCAAATAGAATGCTTGAAAGTAAAGGAAAAATATTAGTGATAAGCAACTAGAACAATGCCAAAAGTAAAGTGTTGTTGCGAGATGTATGTGTTGCAAATGCTCTTGATAAATTTTATTAATTCAAGATGACTAGTTGAATTAGTGGGTTAATTTAGGGTAATGGATCGATGTGATGAGTCCACTCGTGCATGCAATATTGTAAGTGTAAAATAAGGTAAAATCTAATCTAATGTGTGGCCCTTTAGCAATTTCCCCTCAAATGGGTACACACAAGATTGAAGGAATTCCAATGAGGATAGAATAGGTCTCAAAGTTTCCCCCTGAAGTCACATGCAATCCCATGAGTATTTGGTCCCTTTGAGAAATAACAGAAAAAAGGATTTTCCTAATTTAAACTACTCCACACAATTTAGTTCCCTTTATGATCATGCTACAGATCAAACAAAAGCTCGCAATGGCTAGGATCAATCTAAGGGACTGACGGGGAAGGTTCTTTATTTTGCAAAATTGAAATAACAGTAAATGAAACTAAACTAATTAAACTAAGAAATTGAAACTAAGCTAATGTTTTGCGGTGCTTGGGTTTATTTTAGATTTATTTTAGCTTGAAAAATGAGAATAAACAAAATAAAGAGACAAAACTCAAAAATAGACAGTTTCCCCCAGGGGTTGGGGGGATGGCAGGCCTAGTGGGTTATCCCACTCTTTATTTTTGGGTATAAATTTTTGGAAGAATGTTTATGGTCATTTTATAACTCAAGGCCAACAAACTTACAAATTTATTGTGGAAAAATAGATTGGAAGAAGGTTAGACGCCTTGGGTGGTCACAAATGCTCTAGATCCTCGAAATTTGGGTATAATTTCCCCTTGGTTGTTAGCTAAACCTGCAAAAATAACAAGCTAAAGTGGAAAAAAATTGTCCAAAATGATTTGGGACAAGATGCAAAATTATGTTATATGTTGTACAAAATTATCCAAGTGAAAAGCTATGAACTAAGTTATCAAAAGGCCAAGAAAGCAAGCAAGAAAGAAAGTTTTCTTAGTGAATTTTGTTTTCTGATCGGGAAAGAAAACAAAATGGCACTAAGATTGCCAAATATTTACTTGAAATCTCTTATAATCTATCTACCTTTTAGCTTTAGATTTAACTATGAAAATTGCTTAAAAGATAAACTTTTTAAATGATAGATCTAGATTTAGATAATGAAGTGAAATAGAAATTTAGATCTAACTTGCATGCAAGCAAAAGTGAAATCAAATTTAACTTAACAATTAAATTAAACTCTACTTATTGCATGCAAGGAAAGTAAAGAATTTTTAGAATTTTGAGAGAGAGAGAGAGAGAGAGAGAGAGAGAGAGAGAAAATTGATAGCTTGGAACCCTTGGGAAATGGGGTCTCCCAGTGTAATGATGAGGAACTATGTATTTAAAATCTTGGAGTTGTGGAATATGAAAACTAGCTCAGCCACCTCTCCAAGCAATGAGATCATGTATGCTTCAAATACTTGTAAAAAAATATTAACTTCTTGGTGTCACCTACAAGAGAAACTTGAAGGGCATGTTAGTTAACTGAAACCTACATACACATCAAAACTTCTCAAATAGACAAACAATAGGATTGAAAAATAAAACAAGCTTAATTATCCTATCCTACTGGGTGACAACACCCCTTAAAAGGCCAATGCTAGCAATTAAAAAATGCAAGAGATTAAAACAACATCACCTCATAAAATTAAAGCACACGACAATGATCATTCACACAATAACACAAGTCACCTTTGACCTCCAAAGCATTTTTATTCCAATGAAATAGTGTTACAATGATATCACAACAACAAGCTTCACCCCAAAAATCTCATTTAGCTTGAGTGAGGAAAGAATGCTTGGTTAAATATAAAGAGGAGGGTGTGAATCCCAAGGTGAGGGCGGACTTCTCCAAGAGGGATGGGCCAAATGGAAAGAGGGATGGATGTCACATCTCAATAGAAGTCAAGAGAGACACCAAATGTGAAGGATAAGGAGAGAGAAGGGAGAGATATGGCCCAAGAGAGGTGGAATTATCCTTGGGATGTGCACCATCTCTTTAGAATGTGCCACATAAGAGGAGAGGGGTGCACCCTGTTCTTGGGATCTCCTCCCACATGACTTAACTTTTATCCAACTCAAACTCTAACTCACCTTAAGTTCCACTATCTCCCAATGAACAAAGAGAGAGGATGAGTTAACTCAAAACATGTCCCAGACATGTTTTCTTAATAATAAGAATGTTGATTTATTTGTCTTTTATTCACCTTTTTTAGTAAAATTGATTTTTGAGGAGCAAAAGTCATTTTTTCCTCTCAAAAAACGGGGGACAAAGTTAAAAGGGGTGTTATGGGTTAGAAAATGATACTCCCCTAGGCATATAATGCCTCCTAGTACCACTTTTTTTTTATTACATCAAAATACAAGGTAAAAATCTTGTTTTACGAGAAATTTTACGACTTATTAAAAATAATTAAAAAATCCTAGAAGGATCTAATGCATGTCCATAAGACTCTAGGTAAATGAATAGCATGGTAATATACATTAGATACTAGACTCAGGAAAAACGCACTAAGGCCTACCCATTAGTACATACTCCAACTTTGGAGGTTGTGAGTGAAAAAACTTAGAAATTATAACTCGCTAAAGAGTAAGATATAATTAACAAGTGGGAAAAAAAACACTCTAGAGTATGCATTGATGATCAATTCTTAAGGAGCTGATCCTTTTACATAATAAAGGCCTCATTCTATCTTATTTTATTACAATTCCCCCCGGGGGGGTATGGATCATGCATAGAAGAAGAAGAAGAAGAAGAAGAAGAAGAAGAGAGAATTTGAAGGGGTCATAAGACCCGGTTGGACTTATGAACTTTGATTTTGAACAAATGACTTGTTCAATCTTTGTGGATCACCATTAGTCCTACCTAGTGAAACTAGGGAGGTAACGTGCCCTATCATTACAATACAACCAATTCTTGCATTAAAACTTAGTCTGAAAACAACACTTGATCATATCATCTTTCAACAGAAATGGGGTTAGCTTCCAATTACTCTAACATAAGAATATCCTCTAAAAGATTAAGGAGTTTTTTCCCTAACATCACCTCAAATCCCACTCCATAATATGTGGGGGGATTCAATTCAACACATTGCATCAGGTGGTTAAGCTCCAAAGTTTAAATTATTTTTCTTTGCAAAAAATTCAGATGATATTTTGTATGTTATTATGTTCTTAAATATTGATTTGATGAGTGCATTTTTTTTGGTCTTGTTGCACAATAGCTAATTATATTATGTATGCTATTATGTTCCTGAAAACATAAATAACAATGAACACAACATGAGATTTTGTGTCTATACAAATGGTGTTAGTGTGGATGTAAGTCTTGTTTCTACCAAATGGATTAGAAGTTCACTCAATCCCAACAACAAGGTCCCTATCGTAATTACCCGATGTTATTTCAATGAGTTATTAGATAGATGCTTACTCTTGACCAAAGGTCTAATTTTAATGAGTGAGAAAGCTTCCAGATCTAGCTATATAACGGCCTTGTTGTTCATTCCACAGGGAATCTGTCACCATATTGTAATGCTTGAAGGATGAGATTTTCCTGGAAGAGGAGGAGAGTTTGGACACTAGGGGCATCATTAAAGGAGGAGGAACATCACCCCTAAAATTGTTTTTACATGGAAGAGTAGTGGGTCCAATTGCTATGGATCCAACACACTAGTAGGATAATGTAAAAAATACACATTTTCAACCAAGCAAGAGAATTATGCACTTTGTTCCAGTCCCACAACTTGTTTGTCTCTTGCATACTTTCCTTGCATTGTAAATGCATCAGGCCATCATTGAATTTGTAGCAAATGCAAGTGAAGAGGCCTCTAGCTCTGGTGCTCACATTGTGGCATTCTTTCCTAAACAAATCTAAGGCAAGTGTTGTTGGTGGACCATGTTGGTAGCTTAACCAAGTTTTCATGATAAGCACCCTTGCCTTGACTGCAACAATGTCAAAGCCTCCAAAATACCCGTTGGGAAATCTATTTTTTTAATTATTTGTTAATTCTAACAATTAGTGAAAAATAAATTGCATACACCGGGGGAATAAAGTCACATCCCATGTCATTAGATCAACAATAAATTCAATATGCGAAATTATATAAATAGGAATATAAATTTGTTTTTTTTTGTAAGTAAGAAAATTCTATTGAAATATTAACACTCGATATATAGAATTTCAGTCTTGTCCAGTATCCCCATGGCACCATAATGCCTATCATGAGGATTTCAAAAAACATAGATATATGTTGACCTACCCTTAAAGGGAAACTAGGCCAACACTCAAAATTTGACTGTAGCAAGCTAAGATTAAAAGTAGCATAAGTAAGTCTAAGAATCTGAAGGAAGACACAAGCCATGATAAAATAACAAATATATCTACTCGAGACCAAACTAAAACCATATAGATCCTGCCAAGAAGAATTGGATCCAAGCTCAGTCGTTGAAATCAGGCATTAAGGAGTAGAATTTGAGGTACTCACCTTGTTCCCAACATCCGAAGGAGGACAAAGAGACTCAGAAAATGAGCTACCATCATGCGCCAACTAGAGAGAGCCTACATTTCTTTTAACCATCCAAGAGACCATGGTGAGGAGAAACTTATTCTAACTCTTGAGATCTTCTAATCACTACTTGAATTGTCGATAATATTGATCTTTCGGTAGCATACCTTGGGCCACCATTGTCTTGGTGTGCCAATAAAGCTCCATCATTTTACGAAACTTGGTATCATGATTCTTAGTGCAACCTAGATATGGAACAATGTCTCCCACTTTCTTGTCCACATATTCGTCTTCCTGATAGGCCCTCATAATCCTGACATATTATTCCAGATGATTCATGACTTCTTTCCCCTCGAGAGAGACTAAACTCTAATAATGCTTCACAACCTCCTCAACCATGAGGTTTGCCTAGGTTTTGTAGACTGGGTTCCTCCTGGCATGGGAAACACAAGGGGTCATTGAAACCTTGAGTTAATAGATTTCCTCTTGTAGATCAGATTAAAACAAAGTTGTGAAATAGGAGAAAGAGCCTAAACCATATTTATTTGCTTACCATTCTTCATGAAAAATAAAATCACTAGGACAAGCATTCAAATTTCACTCATCGTTATGAATGGAAACTTGATCATAATCAGGCCTTAGAGCATCCCTTCTGTACTTTCCCACTTCCACTGTCACCTCTTGCAGATTTGGCCTGAGCAATTCATAATCCCTCGTGCATGGAGAGGAGATGGATAAGACATTGGTGGTTGGATAATCGTTCATTTGCATGCATTAAAGGATGGAGTGATCATCCATGACTTCATCCAAGTTAATGCCTCCCTAACCACTTATCACCCAATATGGGGAGTTGAAGTCCAAAAGAGCTAGATGTTGGTAGTGTTGCTTGAGAGAGTGATATGTGATGTCCTCTCATCGAGAGTCAAGAAACATGGATGGATTGGAGACTCCTTCATTGGAAAGATACTCTACCTCTTTATTTTCCTCTCTTGACATGGGAATCATGGTTGAGATATCTCAAATGATAGGTTGAAGGAGTTCCATAACTTTATCTATGTTAAGGTCCTAACCCGCACATAGGTAGATCAATGTATTCGGATGTAATAAAGGTCAATATTAATAAGGACTTTCAATAAAATAGAATAAGGCGGATGTAAGAAGACCTAATAGAAGCTTTCGCTTCTAGAAGGATCTTCCTCTAGATGCTTCTCTTAATAGACATATTTAGTATAAATAAGGGTTGAGGGTATGAAAACCCTAGCTTGGAGATTATTGTAACAGAGCGCTGCTAGATTGGAGGTTGCCCCCTCGAAGAGGCCTGTGAACATTGATTTATGAATCAAAGTGCTATTTCTATTTCTATTCTTATATCATTTCTGTGTTATTGTGAAGATTATGCTGGATATTTTACTGTTATTCTGCCATTTCTAGCATTTTATTTTTGTACTGCATATTTTATATATCTGGTATCTTGCAAGTGGTATCAGAGCACTTTCCTTGGAAGAAATTGTGGGTATTTTCGAGGGTAGATATGTATTATGGCGTCTTTAAGCCACTGAGATTTACAGCTAAATTCGTGCAAACCCAGCCAGTTGAGGATTCCTTGAAATGAGAGTGGTTCTTAAAGCATACATCACAGTGGCCACCCTTATAACCCTGTTGGTACCCCTTGAGTGGTAGCATCAGGACAACACTTGTGTACGGATCGACCCAGATTTCCTGAAGCCCTCTTTTAGATAAACTGATCAGCCGCCTGAATTCTATAGTTTCACCAAGAGCAACACTCAGGAATATTACTCTTTAGTACTTGGGTAGTCTGGTAGTACGGTTAAGGGTATGGTTTATCCTCCTTAGCTAGTGCCCTATGATATTGGTAGGAGTACTATTGTTGGATACACTGTATGTATATCATAGAGCTATAGCACGGGGAAAACCCTTGTCGTAGAACCCTTGAATAACTAGCCCTTGGGGAACATAAACATAAACATAAACAAATTAAACCCGGCCAGATCTATTGCATCACATGTTCGAGTTTCAAGTAAATGCATTTTCTTTAAGTTAAGAATTTGAGTTTAGCAGCATTCTTGAGGATAAATCATAACCTAGCGGTACAATAAAATAAAATAAAAAAGTCACGTAAATTTTTCGCCATTATTTGAGACCTATTCCATTAGATTCATCTCTTCTCCCTTATCATTCATCCATATCATTTTTTACGAAAAAATTCTGACCCCTTGGCTCCTTACCAGTTCCTTGTCCTCATGGCCCATATTCGTAGCCAAGAACTGGAAGCTCCTTCAACACCTTGCAATCTGGTTTCCTCGAGACCCAAGAAGTGAAACAACTCAATGATATTATTTGCCTCCCGTGATGCATCTGTCAATACCACCATAAATGCATCCACAAATGCGACCATCTTTGATGCAATGGCTTGAGGAAGTCAAACAGGCCGACCACTGGCTGAATGCATCTTTGCATCACTCTGCACCAAACTCAAGATCCCTAAGATGACTCTTTTTCTGATGCACATACAAAGGCGAAGGTGAAACTTCTTCCCATTCCTTTCCAGCCCCATCATTTTCAGCAGGACATACACCTTCAGCGGGTGGATGTAACCAAATTGATAAGCTCGAGACCCATACGTTGGAGTCACCCAAATGGAACATT
Organism: Picea sitchensis; assembly: GCA_010110895.2. Classification (NCBI taxonomy): domain Eukaryota; kingdom Viridiplantae; phylum Streptophyta; class Pinopsida; order Pinales; family Pinaceae; genus Picea; species Picea sitchensis. The sequence continues at coordinate 151,096 of SNQJ01S0001584.1, forward strand.
AATTATCTCTCTACAACGTGCGGATGACTTGGCCCAAGCTCGATTATGGTGTTCTCCATCCTAGATCAGAGCGTCGACAATGGTGGCAATGGAGAAAAACTTCGTCAATTATATTCTTGGACCCAATTTGTGGTAAGGCTTTATGGCAACTTTGACAGCAGCACCAACCATCTGGTTGTTTGACAAAATTGAGCAATCAAGCACAGTAGAAGAATTCATATCTGCATTTGGTACGGATTTTTGGTGAGAGGGCATGGCGTGCTTTCTTTCAGTGTTTTATTAGTGGACTCAAGGAGGAGATTTGGGCCATGTCCTCATGGCTCGACCTATGACTTGGTGGAGGCTATAAAAAGATAAAGAAGCACAATAAATTGTTTCCTCTCCAAACCGCAAGCCTTCCTTTATCCTAAGCCTAAACCAGTAAACCCACTACCCCCTCCACCCCGGTAGGGCCAAAATTGACCCGGGGGATGGAAATGGATGAAGCACCCAACTCAAAGGCCTCTGTATAATTGTGATGACAAATATTTCCCAGGGCCACAAATGTAAGGAACAAAAATCTTTTTATGGCCATTTCTGAGGATATTCCAGAAGAATATGTTGACACTCCCCATGTGCCAGAGTCACCAGAAATCAGCGACATAAACCCTCCTCAGACCCTCTCGAAGTGGAGGCAGATCATTTCCCTCAATGCTCTCCATTCTCTACCCCAAACCTCAAGTTAATGCGGTTACATCAAGCGAAAGGTGTCGATACACGGTTGATAGTGAAGGCACCCACCATTTTATTCATTGCAGCATTGCCCAAGAAACCCACTGATACATCCATGCTGTCAATAATATCCAAATCCTTGATTGCGCCAATGGTGGGTTACCCACATGAAATGTAGAACGCTATTCAATGTGTGTCTCCAAATGGTGACTACCACCTAAAATCCATATGTTTTCTATTGAAATGGGTGTTTGTGACATTGTGTTGTGTGCATACTAGCTAAGGACTTTAGCTAAGGACTTTAGGTCCCATTCTCATGGATTCGAACTTAACCAATGCAATTCGATAGGAGGCCACCAATATAAATTCCAAGGCATCCTTTGCTAGTTCACTTGAGGTCATCATCTCTCATCACATGTGGAAGAATTGCTCAAAAAAGGTCATTACGGTGTCATTGCTAACTCCATGCCATACAAGCCACAAAGACACCCCGGTGCCCCAAGACCTCAAGCCCTCCTTTCTAAACATCACGTGGTATTTTCCTCCTTAGGACTCCCTCCTTCAGGTGGTGTTCATGATCATTCCATTCTCTCGCTTGTCCCGGAAGCCTTCCCCTAATATCGTCCACTCATCGCCCCTTTGCACAAAAATGAAATTGAAAAATGGTCGAGGAACTCCTTATTGCCGATGTCATCCATGCCCTAGTATGAGCCCTTATTCGTCTCTTGTGGTCATGGGCTTGAAGAAAGAAGGTTCTTAGTAAATGTTTCGTGACTTCCCTGCCCTCAACAAGCTTACCATCAAAGACAAATTTCCCATTCTGTCATTGATGACCTCTGGATGAATTGAGTGGCACCCAATTCTTTGCCAAACTTGATATTCACTCAGGATATCACCAAATACATATGAAAGTGAGCATTCCCGAGACCTTCCAGCACTCATGAGGGCCACTATGGAGTTTTTGGTCATGCCCTTTGGTTTGTGTAATGCCTCTACCTTCAGGAGCCTCATGAACCATGTCTTCCATGCTGTTCTCCCATCATTTTGTCTTAGTTTTCTTTATTGATATCCTCATCTATAGTAAAAACCCTAGACAAACCATCTTACTCATAACGATTCAAGTTCTCTGCCCTGCTCTCGTATAACTTTTTCCTCAAGCAGTCCAAATGTTCTTTTGGTGCCTCAGTAGTAGAATACTTGGGTCATCTGAGTAGGAAAGGATGATAAATTAGACCTTGAAAAAGATTGAAGCTATGCAGGCTTGGCCTCACCCAAAAACTCTCAAAGATTTAATGGATTTTGGGCCTCAGGTATTATCAAGTTCATTGGAGAACTTCTGAAAGATTGCAGCTTCCTCCGACTCTCTAAAAGAACTCTTTCACTTGGACTCAGTCGTTGCTTGAGATTTTCAAACCTTGAATATGACCATGTACACCACTCTGAACCGGCCCTTCCCGATTTCACTAATACCTTTGTGTTGGAATGTGGCATACTCGAGGGAAAGGAATCAAATCTATCTTATCACCGAGAGAATTAGAGCCTTTGGCCTTCACTAAATGAATTTAATGCAAAGAAAGGAATGCAGGCAAACCATTTATGAAAATAAATGTTGGTGATTACGCATCACCGATGAGTTGTAGGCGTCCCTTATCTCTTGGGGAAATGATTCCAAATTAGGACAGACCACCAAAGCCTCAAATAATTTATGGAACAACATTTCCTCGGGAACAAAAAATGGAGTGACTAAGCTCTTTGGATATGATTATGAGATCATTTACAAGAGGCAAAGACAATGTAATTAGCCCGGATGCAACATCACGGAAATATGAAAACGAAGGATCCATTTTTTCTCTTTCCTTATTTGTACATGATTGGCTCCAAGCAGTTGCAGGGAATGGCTTCAAGATCCCAAAAAGTTCACATCTGATCCGAGGAAGCTGAGAACAAGGCTCAGAGCTTCTAGGGTACTCGGCTCGGGATGACTTGATACAAAGGCCGCTTATATTTAAGTAAACAATCAAGCTCAAATCCACGGTGCTTTTGAGCTTCATTACTGCTACACCCATAGCAGGGCACTCGGGGTTCACCAAAAAATATGACAAGGTCAAACGTTATCTTTTCTAGGATGGTATCCAAGCGGGACATGTAAAGTTTATCAGTTGAATCTTGAGGAGTGTGTCAGCGCCAACAAAGGGAGAAGCTTGATCAAATCTCGGGAACCCTCCAAACATGATTCCCCACCTTTATTTGGAAGGATATCTCTGGACTTTAATGCATGCTTACCGTCGAGAGGTAAATGAAGTCATAATGGTGGTGGTGGATTTCCTTTCCAAGTATACTCATTTTTACGCTCTTCACCACCCATTTAATGCATCCATGCGTGAGCTCAAATTTTCATGGACCAGGATCTTCCAAGCTTCATGGCATGCCGCACTCTATTATTTTATGATCAGACCCAACTTTCACAAGCAATTTTGGCAAGAGCTGTTTTAAGCTACAAGGCACACAATTGCATCTCATTCAACTTATCATCCCAGACGGATGGTCAAAGCGAGAATTTGTCAACAAGTGTTTGGAAACATGTCGGAGGTGCTGCCTCTGAAAAACAACACCAGGGAGCTCAATGGTTACCCCTCGCTTGAATGGTGGAGTACAACACTACATACCATACAACCCTTTCATGGCTCCTTTAAAGCGTTATATGGACAAGCCACCTTGATTCTCTCCATGCTAAGGGTACCTCAAAGGTCCAGTGATTGACCAAACACTTACAATTCGAGGATATTCTTCATACCCTTAAAGATAATTTGGTATTGGCTCATAATCGCATGAAGAAAAATGCAGATCAAGGTCGTTCTGAGCGTCAATTTGTTGAAGGGGATCGGTGTTTCTAAGACTACAGCCATATAAGCAAACTTCCCTCAAAGTAGAGCATTGTTAGAAGATAGCACCCAAATTTTAAGGCCCTTACACAATTCTCAAGCAAGTGGGACAAGTAAGCATATCAGTTAGCTCTTTCCAGTCAGTCGAAGCTACATCTGTTTTTCATGTTTTCATGCTTAAAGAAGGTGGTTTTTCATGTTTCATGCTTGAAGAAGGTGATTGGAACCAGGTGCCAAATTCAAACCAACCTTCCAGAGTTAGTTGAAGAAGGATCCATTTGGCTACAACCAGAAGCAATTTTGGACCAACGTGAGCGTCACCTGTGTCAGAGAACCATCAAGGAAGTGCTAGTATAGTGGAAAGATATGACTCCAGCAGATGCCACTTGGGAACCAACTACCATTCTGCAACAGTTTCCACATCTCAAACCTTGAGGACAATGTTGTTTTTAAGGGGGCAGACATGCTAAGGTCCTAACCCACACATAGTTAGATCAATGTATTCGGATGTAATAAAGGTCAATATTAATAAGGACTTTCAATAAAATAGAATAAGGCAGATGTAAGAAGACCTAATAGAAGATTCTGCTTCTAGAAGGATCTTCCTTTAGATGCTTCTCTTAATAGACATATTTAGTATAAATAAGGGTCGAGGGTATGAAAACCCTAGCTTGGTGATTATTGTAATAGAGCACTGCTCGATTGGAGGTTGTCCCCTTGAAGAGGCCTGTGAACATTGCTTTCTGAATCAAAGTGTTATTTCTATTGCCATTCTTATATCATTTTTGTGTTATTGTGAAGATTATGCTGGATATTTTACAGTTATTCTGCCATTTCTAGCATTTTATTTCTGTACTGCATATTTTATATATCTGGTACCTTGCACTCTAAATGCTAGTTTCCAAAACCTTTTCTTGGAGAAGACCCATTTTGAATTATAGCGAGCATATGGATGATAAGCTAGGAGTCTCCTTTGACAATGAGCTTGGAAGAATTATGAGAGCGAGCTATCTCCAACCCTTGGAGAAGATCCCAGAGTTTAGTAACATTTCTTAATTTGATTCCTATATATCCCGATAAGAGCATAAGGATATTACCATATGCATCTCTGAAGACCCCACCATAACTAGTTGATTCAAGGTTTCCTTTCAAGGCTCCATAAAAGTTGAGTTTAGGAGGGGACCAAGAAAAGGGAGAAGAGACATGAGAGGGGTGAGGGGGACATGGGAATGAATGGATAGGGAAGGTAAGTGAATCCATATGGAAAGAAGGAGATGTTCTCTATCATTTCATTTAATAGCTTCAACATCCCATTTTCCAGAGTGAACTATTTCGAGGATGTTTCTCCTGATCTTATTCCAAATTGATGATATTGACGAGATATTGTCTTTAAATATATGTATGTTTATTTCTTTCCAAATCTCCCAGTGAAAAAATATAGGGAAGAGATTCCAAATATGATTAAGGATTGGGTTTTCAAAGCCTTGAGATATCCTAGAGGAGATAGACATTTAGACCGAATTCACACAATGATCACATTGGTGGAACGAGAGGGTCCCCTGATACCAAAGGGAATTGAAGAATGAAAAATAATTAAGGATATTATCAATGGATTCATCAACTTGGTGGAACATGACACAGATACTAGGACCCTAAATTCCTCGACAGAGGAGATGACCATAGGTTAAAAAATTTCCATGGGTGATGAGCCATAGAAAGGTTGCAACTTTGGACCACATATTTTATTTCCAAACTTTGGACCATATATCATCCAAGGGGGATGTTGCATGCTTGGAAGATAAAGAGTAGGATTCTTTAAGATTAAATCATCCACCAAGTCGGTAGCCCCATCATAGCTTATTCAGAAGCATAGAGAATTTGATTTTTTCGTTAAAAATCTCAAATTGTAAAGAGGATAAAATAGGGTGATCCTCAAGAGGGATATAGTTCGGGATATTAGACTAAGTTAACCAATCAATCGAGACTAAGTCTAGTTTCTACCATCGATAGACCTTGCTTCCCTATTTGACTTGAAGAATACCTTTGAGGGTAACAAATTTGGGATTTCTTTGAATTTAAGGAAGATGTTTCCAGGAGTCTTCCCAGAAGAGAGTAGACCTCCCATCTCATACTTCCTAAAATATGTGAGTTTGTATTAATGGTTTATGTTTCCAATCAAAATTCTAGATTACAAGTCCAAACTTTTTCATTGTCATTTTGATGAAATCTGAAGGGTTGATGTTATTGGCATTCTATTTCTCCAAATTTCACACCAAAGTTCGCCCTTGGATTGAAGCCAATGACACCAGGTTTTAGCCCCAAGGATGTTATTGAGGATTTCAATATCTCTCCACCCCAAGCCTCATTTTAGCTTGGGAAGAAAGAGAGTGTTCCAAGTGACCAATGCCCATTTCCTGGCAGAATTAGTGCCCTGCCACAAAAAATTGCATTGAAGAGGCATGGAAACCTTAAGAATGTGTTTAGTGGTGGCAAGAGCCGAGAAAATATATACTAGAATATATTTAAGGATCGATTTGATAAGGATGAGATGAATAGCTATATTAAGGGAGTGGAAGGTCCAACCGTAAATATTTTTACCAAGCCAGGAAAGGGAGAACCCAAGGATATGAGACACATGAAATTGAACAAACAAGGGCGTGTTGAAGGAAATTTTTTGATATTTGAGATGGTTGATGGAGGTGGCCAAAGCCTCCATGAAGTCATCCAAAACCCTTTTTAAGGCTCTTTCTTCCATATCTGAGAGAAATCCCATCAATATGGTATCATCAAAAAACTAATTATGAGAGAGGGGAGATTCATAGTTATGGTGAGAGAGGCCCGATAGAATATGAGAGGGAACAATAGATTTAAGACTTTGACCTAGATATTTATCCATAAGAATAAAGATAAAGGGAGAAAGGGGATCACCTTGATGGATGCCTATGGAAGGAAAAAAATGGGGTGAGAGGGAACCATTAATCAATAAGGAAAATAAGGCCACTGAGATAAGTGTCATCATCCATCTGACCCAGGAAGGATGGAGTTTAAAGGCTGGTAGAACAACGTTGATGAATTTCGAGTTGATCTTGTCAAAATATTTAGACTTGTCAATTTTGATCAAGATTCCTAGAGATTTAGTGGATTTTATCGAATGAAACACCTCATGGGAAAGAATAATGTTTTCAAGGATCTCACAACCTTCCACATAGCTAGCGTATTAATGGGTGACCAAAAGAGGGATGAGAGGTTTGAGTTGGGAGGAGATGAATTTAGTTATAATTTTGTAGATGACATTACACAAGGCTATGGGTCGAAATTGTTTAGGTCTAGTCACTTTCTCACTCTTATGGATCAAATTCAGAAAAGTGGCATTGAGATAAGGGAGCACACCTGATATTCTTTATGATTCAATAACAAGATCCCAAACATCCTGCTTGACAGTGGGCCAACAATGGTGGAAGAAATCCGAGGTGAATCCATCTAGACATGGTGACTTTTCGAGAGCCATATTCATGACCATGACTTCAACTTATGATAGGGAAATGGGGTGCATCGTGTAGGCATTGTGATCAAAAGTGATCAATTTAGGAATGTGTCAGGTAATATACTGGATAATAGTTGATCTATTGGGTTGGGGCTCAATTAATAGAGTTTGGAAGAAAGAGACTAACTCATGCTCAATATCATGATGAGAGGTGAGTTTGTTACCTTGATATGAAGTTAATTTGGTGATGCGATTGGAGTGTTGATGTAGGACCATCGATCGATGAAATAAATTAGTTTTATGCTCTTCTTGCGTCATTGAACCCTGGATTTTTTCCTCCATAAGTTTTCCTCCGGATGTCACCTTTCCTCGATCTAGGAAGATATCTCATTCTCTTGTTGGGAGATATCCTCCAACCATCCATGATGGATTATTTGTTGTTGGAGGTTAATCATATGAGATTCCATTTGTTTCCCTGCTTGAAAGATGTTTCCAAATACCAATTTTTTTCCAAGATTTAAGATGTTGCTTGATTTTATTGAGATAGTGATAGAAGTGAAACATTAAAGAACCTTGTGCCACATCAGTTTTATCCCACCATTTATGAATGTTCTTATGAAAATATGGGTGGAAGAGCGAGAACATCAATATTGAGACAGATAGGCCAATAGTATGAACCTGTTGCTGGGAGGAAGTCTTGAGAGCATGAGAGATTCAAAGACTGGGAATCTATCAAGTCGACATGAAATTTGTTGGGATCCACCTCTTTGATTGTTCCAAGTGTGCATACCATTTGATGATTTCAATGCCAATCAATATTTAGTTATGAATGAAGGTATTGAATGTGAAATTATTAATATCTAGCCCGTGTATCCCTCCTTTCTTTTATGCAAGGAAGGAGATAAATTTGAAGTCCCCAACTAAGATCTAAAATTAGTGTTCAATAAAGTTAGTAATGTTTTGCATTGTTTGCAGGAAGTCTTATTATTTTTTGAGCTATTGCGGTCCATAGAAATTAGTGATAAAGCATGTGGCTTCCAAGCCTATTGGTATGATTGAGTTGTGACACTTCTTGCAATAGCAAAGAAAAAATCCAAAAGGACCGTGACTCGATTCAAAAGGATTACAAGCCCCTCTGCAAATTCTCTGGACTCCAAAGAAACTAATTGTCCATTCTTCCATATTTTAGAAAGAATATTAGCCAAAGTTGAAACAAATAATTTTGTTTCTTGCAGCATAAAAATTTCAAGAAATTCCATACGTACCTTATTGTGCAATAGCCTTTTCTTTATATTCCCATTTATTCCTCAAATGTTCTAGAAAATAATTTTCATTGAAAATTTGGGGAGGGAGAGGGATGGTAAGTATATGTGATCAATGCATTTTGGCCAAAGTTGACCAAGATATCCCCAATTTCTTGTAGAAGTTGCAAATTATATTTGCATCCTATGCACTTATCATCTCTAGGGTTCTTATTGGGAAGATTCAATTTGTTGGTATGAACACCAAGCATGGGGTTGGATCCTTGTGATAGATTGGGGCCAACAAGATCCTTCTTGCTTTTGCTGAGAGTTTGATGTACATGTTGAATGTGTTCATGTGGGATCATCTTCATGTCATTCTTATGACATGTGTCCACAATACCTTGTAGATCAATTCCTTCCAATTCCACATCATTTGGATCAAAGTTAGTGACCTCTTCCTCTTCAGGATTCATTCTCACATCTTCCAAGGGTGGGTGATCAATAGGGATATCAAAGGTTTTTGTCCTTTTGGGTTCATCAGGGTTAGGGCAAGGATCAAAAGGTTTGCAGGATTTAGGGTTTCTAGGAGAGGGATTGAGAATATGGTCAGAAGGAGGATCCTCAAGGATAGATCCAAGGATTTCATATCTATTTTTGGTTGAGGGAGATTTGAAAGGGCTATAGGGAGTGGGATTTCTCCCAGATTGACGTTTATTGACAATCTTGGTGAAACCCTCCTCATTGATCCAAAAATGAAGGTGTTACTAATAAATTGAAAGTTAGTTTAATGTAATTTGTGCATTAGATCAATAAGAATGCGAAATACATAAACTCATTAACTTATTCCAAAAATATTAACTGTGACTTTTACTTGATGCTCATTAATGATTAAAGAGATCAACCATGATAACCATGTTGTAAATGAAGAGAAGAGAACAAAAAAACAGAAAGAGAAAAAGATACAAGAACTTGTTTATGGAGTTCACCAATCGTTGGCTACGTCTCCGAGCCCGCTTCCAAGTGGAGGACCTCTTTATTGCTCTTTAAAATGCTCAAATTTCTCTTACATAGGCTCTTTTTTGTACATTACATGCTTCGGATTTATTATGCAAGACCTCCTTGCTCAGATTCATGCATGCATCATCAAATTCCTCTCAAAAACATGGTAAAAATGCCTCTCAGAACATGAGAAAAGGCCAAAAAATTACAAGCTGCTCCTTCAAATCCCTGCATCAAAAGTTGTTCTCCAAGCTTCAAAAAGCCTGGTTTTTATAGTTTTCATGCTTAGATGAGGAAGCCCAAATTCCCCCAAGAATCTGGCCTCTTTTGGGGATCAAATCCCCCTCCAAATGGCCAAGATATCCTTAAAAAAACCACTTTCTGGTCATAATATCAGGCTAAAATCAACAGTATATAGTTAAAAACCCAATTTTATATAAAAATACACAGTATAGCCCCCTTGGGCTGGGTACAGGCCCTCTTTACATGGTCATATGCAGTTCATATGGCCAAGCACCATCCCTTTGGGCTGTGCGCTAGGATTGAATAGGCTCCAACTCCTGGCTACATGGCGTGTTCCATGGAACCTTCGACCTAACAAAGAATGCACATTGTATTAAGCCCCCAAATTTGGGCACTTGGATAAGGTCACAACCCCCTGAATCTTGTGGTTAGGTGCTGGAATCATGGCCTTAATCCATGCACTGGATATTTATTGGATATTCCGTGCCCCCGGTTATATGTGTTCTGACAAATGACCATGGGTTGGGGCTTAGACCCAACCCCCTCCCTTTTGCGCCATAACAATATATGAAACATATATATAAAGTTGTGGGTTATGTTTAACAAGTAACATGTTTGATGTGTTGGTAAAAGGACCTTTCCTCAAAGTGCTTGGGCTCTGATATCAGTCGTGTGTTCAAAACCCATAGACCCCCAAAAGTTTTGGAACCTATCACTTCAACCGTTGACTTGGTGCCACGTGGCACCACCACATTTGCCCAAATATTGACAAGTGTCACTTTGCCATTGGTTCAAGTCTGCACCATCTACCCAGTCACTTGTTTCCACTTGTCTCTACCACATCATCATCATGAGGTGTCTTTGGTGTTGTCATGCTGACATTAAGATTGACTTTTTTCCAGTTTGACCTTTGACTTTTTAGTTGTTTGAGAATCTGATAAGAGTGCGATAACTCTCACATACGGTGCCCATTTGAGAAAGTAATTATATGGCCAGAATCAGCGTGATGAGTTGGTTGCAATGGAATTGGTTTCAATCCATTTTGAGAACTTTCATTTTGAGCATTTTCTAAGCCTAGGGAGCCTCCTAGATCATTCCTCCCCACTTTGGAAGCTTTTGGACCACCAAAAGTCTTCTTTTACTCAGGTAAGAAGTGAGGGTACTGCCTCCCCACTTTTCTGGTATCATCCATCCTCTCTGCTTGGACAATAATCACCTGACCAATCACAACAAATATGAAAACTGAGATAGCATTGTTTATCAAAGTAATCATCCCATCAATCGCACAATCATCTACATTCTTTGTCGCATTGTGCAGCCATACATCACTGAATAGAAGCAAACTAAACAACAATACTAAGTATGCAAATGAAAATGACAAAACATGCTTCCCCTTCTGCACAGGAACAATAACCAAAGTATGAAGCGAAACCTCATGATATACCTCCGGTGACACTTCATGACTGTTAGAAACATATGGAATCATCTCATGTTTAGCAGCATTAACTTCCTGTTTTGTTACAGACATAAGTGTTAAAAAATTTCTTGCATTTACCATTCTTTTTAACTGCCTTGTAGCTGCAAAAGATCTATCATTTTTCATGCGATGAGCACGAACAATGTACTCTTTCCCATCTTTCTTGAAGCAATATTTATTCTCCTCCTTGTAGAATATGTCTTTCCTATCATAAAGTTATGGGCTTCCCAATACAATTCCACATATGTCCAGTGGAACTATATCAATCTCTACTTCATCAACATAATTAGAAGTGATTGCAAACTTGATTTTACATTGCTTGGTTACTTGCAAATTACTATCACCACATATCCATCCCAATGGATATGGTTTAGGATGTGACTTAGTTTCAAGTCCCAAGTTATTTACAACCTCTTCACTGATTAGATTGGCTTGTGATCCACTGTCTACAAGATTATCAACTTTAACATTATGTGTTATAACCCTTATGTGGAAAAGTTCATTCCTTTTACACTCATCATTTACAACAACTGATTTAGAAGAGCTAGTACTCGCAACGAAATTTATACCTCGGATTCCCATCGCTACAACCTGTGTCTCATCACCGGAATCTGATCCAAGATCCACTTGAATTGTTGAATTTGTGGTATTCTTCCTTCCCTGATTGACATACTTCTTTGGCTTCAAGTCAATATGTAATACCCAACAACGATCTTCATCATGACCTACTTTCTTGCAATGCTTGCAAGTAGGATTCTCCTTTCTTGTTGTGGCTGTCTTCTTCTCTTTCTCTTTCCTTTTCCATGCATTCTTTCTTTGCCAAGTATCTGTAGAAACACTATCACCAACATTCCCTTTACTTGATTCAATGTGAATGGATTGTACACATACTTCATCAAAGCTAGAAGGATTTAGCATAAGAATAGTGTGCTTGAGATAAGAATGTAAACCACCAATATATTTTAGGAGTGTCTCTTGTGTATATAAAGGAATACCCAAATTTAAATCTTTCTTACTAAATATCAGAGTTTATTCTTGTACACTTTGACCTTTAACTTGACTTAAACTTTGCCAATTCATCATTTCTGGTTGCATGTATGCTAATGGATAGAACTGTTGCTTCAATGCAATTATAAAGTCATTCTAGGAAGAGATTGTTTTACCATTTTTATTGAGATCATCCTTAGTTTTTCTTTCCCACCATATGAGAGCTATGCCTCCCAACTTGAGACTTGCAAGTAGGATCTTTGTTTCATCATCAACAATCCTTTGTATCCTGCAATATACTTCTAACTGTCTCACCCAATTATCTAGTTTTTTTGCATCTAATTCACCATCATAAGTGGGTAATTGAAACTTTACATCTAATTTTAATAAAGGCATATCATAAGAATGATGATTTTTCTTAGGTTTCTTATCCTTGGAGGGATGTACACTTTCTTCACTTGTAGATGACGAGGATGAAGGAGAAGAAGGTTCTGAAGGTCCACCACCTCCAACTCCTCCTTCTGCTCTTACTGAAGATTCACCTTCTTCAACCTTTGGATTCCTTCATTGACCTCTTTCATGGTAAAGTTCCTCTACCATGGATTTCATCAATTGAAATGCCTCAAATAAATCGTCCTCATATGCATAAGGACCTAGCTTCCTTGGTGAAGACATCTCCTATTCAAGCGGTCTGCTTTGAATATCGGTATTAAGAGCCTCAAGTTGGCCTTCTCCTCGCTTGAGTTTTGCTCTGGTGAGCATCCAATGCTTGCAATTCCTATCAAACATTCAAAACCAAATGCTATGATACCATAAAATTGATCCAAAAATGGAGTTATTATTGATAAATTGCAAGTTAGTTTAATGTACTTTATGCATCGGATCGATAAGAATGCAAAATACATAAACTCATTAACTTATTGCGGAAATATTAACTGTGACTTTTACTTGATGCTCATTAATGATGAAAGAGATTAGCCATTGATATCCATGTTGTAAATGAAGAGAAGAGAACAGAAAAACAGAAAGAGAAAAAGAGACAAGAATTTGTTAATAGAGTTCACCAATCGTTGGCTACGTCTCCGGGCCCGCTTCCAAGTGGAGGACCACTTTATTGCTCTTTAAAATGCTCAAAGTTCTCTTACATAGGCTCTTTGTTGTACATTACATGCTTCAGATCTGTTTTTCAAGACCGCCTTGCTCAGATTCATGCATGCATCATCAAATTCCTCTCAAAAACATGGCAAAATGCCTCTCGGAACATGAGAAATGGCCAAAAAATTACAAGTTGCTCCTTCAAATCCTTGCATCAAAAGTTGTCCTCCAAGATTCAAAAAGCATGGTTTTTATATTTTTCATGCTCATATGAGGAATCCCAACTTCCCCCAAGAATCTGGCCTCTTTTTGGGATCAAATCACCCTTTAAATGGCCAAGATATCCTTAAAAAACCACTTTCTGGTCATAATATCAGGCTAAAATCAACATTGTATAGTTAAAAACCCACTTTTATATAAAAATACACAGTATAACCCCCTTGGGCTGGGCACACACCCTCTTTACATGATCATATGCACTTCATATGGCCAAGCACCAACCCTTTGGGCTACGCGCTAGCCTTGAATAGGTTCCAACTCCTGGCTACATGGCGTGTGCCATGGAACCTTCAGCCTAATAAAGAATGCACATTCTATTAAGCCCCCAAATTTGGGCGCTTGGATAAGGTCACAGGCCCTCGAATTTTGTGGTTAGGTGCTAGAATCATGGCGCTAATCCATGTGCCGGATATTTATTGGATAGTCCGCGCCCCGAGTTATATGCGTTTTGAAAAACGACCATGGGCTGGGGCTTATATAAAGTTGTGGGTTATGTTTAACAAGTAACATGTTTGGCGCGTTGGTAAAAGGACCTTTCCTCAAAGTTCTTGGGCTCTGATATCGGTTGTGGGTTCAAAACCCATAGACCCAAAATGTTTTTGGAACCTATCACTTCAACCATTGACTTGGTGCCATGTGGTTGCCCATGCTTGGGCCACGTGGCACCACCACATTTGCCCGAATATTGACAAGTGTCACTCTGCCTATTTTTCCAAGTCCGCACCATCTGCTTAGTCACCTGTTACCACTTGTCTCTGCCACATCATGATCATGAGGTGTCTTTGGTGATGTCATGATGATGTCAGCATTGACTTTTTTTCCAGTTTGACCTTTGACTTTTTAGTTGTTTGAGAATCTGATCAGAGTGCGATAACTCTCGCATACGACTCCCGTTTGAGAAATTAATTATATGGACGAAATCAACGCGACGAGATGGTAACAATGGAATTGGTTTCAATCCTTTCTGAGAGCTTTCAGTTTTTAGCATTTTCTGAGCCTGGGGAGCCTCCTGGATCACTCATGTTTTTCAGCTTCAAGTTTATATGACTTAGGAGAGTTAAGAATATGACAATATCTAAATATATCACCATGGTCATGACACCACTGACAATGTGTTGACGGGTCAAAATTCTCTCAACAATATCAATGGGTACTCCCTGATACATAGTCCCAACTAGACTATACACTGTTTGGATTAAGAGACCCATCCAAAATTTGGCATGGTTACCATTGCTACTATATTTCAAGGGTTTTGGTTGGTTGCAGACCAGTTTTCCTATGAGGGTGGAAGATGAGTGGATATGCAATGTAAATATGTAGATGCAGCCTATGTATGAAATGCAAGCTAAATTAACACTAACCTACTTTAATCTATCCTAGCTAGGAGCATACTAAAGTGACCAGTGAGATGTAAAATGAAACCAAATCCTACACGACTTCTACACATATAACTGAGATAAAAGAGAAAGATCATAAAAAAGTGTATAAAAATACGTATAACCAGAGTAGTCTATATTACAATAATACATACATTAACAACTCACAAATCTCAAGGAATTAAGATATTTAAAGAAATACTCTAAACAAAAGAATAACACAGATTGTATGAGAGTTAGTCCATAACAACATAGCATTCTTACAGTCCATAGGAACAGTGTCCATCTTCACCATAATTAGTTCTCATCTCATGTATGTTCATATACAAGAATTCCTTCTATAACAACTGGCCCTGAGGGCTTCTCAATATTCATTAACAAAGTATAAGTCCTTGAATAAGTTCTTGAGTCTACACATTGCTTGAAAAGCCAAAAATGTCCCTTTAAAATAGGGTTCTATTCTAATTTATACAAATATTTAGTAACTCCTATGTTACTCTTCATCTTCTTCTTGAAGGAGAAGTCACAAAAATGGTTCACCTTCTCATTCCTAATGACGATTGAGAATGGTTAGGAAAAGGACGAACCAAAAGATAGGTATTTTTTCCTCTTCTTATGGTTTTTTGTTGCTTAGGTAGGATGTCCAAATTATAGTTGATCATATAGTGATTCAATCCTTTTGTACAACAGTTGTTCTAATGTTGCATTTATCAAAGTGATATTGTCCTCAAGAGTTGATCCAGGTGGATATTGGTGTCCACCCACCTATTCCAACTGGATCCTCTTGTCCGTTTTAGTTCAACAATTTTTTCTGTACTTATTTGTAATTGTGGTTTCTACACTTCTAGGGCTGTCTGAAGCCCTACAAATCTTCCTGGTGGATACTGGTGACCTCTTGTTATAACCCTAAATTGCACTACCCCTGCTTACCTGGCATCAGGCCAACTCATGCCTTTTCCTTGCCAAAGCCATGCTGATCAAACTCTTCAAAAACCTCCTAAATCAAGTAACCCGCGCCCTAACCTAACACTGGGCACGTTGGGACACTGGCAAGCCTTCTGTAGCACGCGTGTGAACGCTGGCTGGCCCACTACAGCCCGCGTTTACCTAACAAAGCAAAAAATCAGGAAATTTTCCGCCAGGACACGAGGATTTTTGTTAGTTAACTGGAACTCTTCGCCATGCATGGCCGAGAGTTCGCCTAAAACCCTAGCTCCTTCTAGCCTATAAAAGGAGGGGTAGGGGTACTATTCAAGAAGAAAAAAAATCATAGCAAAGAAACTCTGCCAAATTTCCAAGTCCATCATTGTCCCAACCCTTTAGCTTTGCCTCAAGCTTCAGGAGAACTTCATGCTGCAGCAGTTGGAGGACAA
>SNQJ01S0001584.1:167255-183759 GCA_010110895.2 Picea sitchensis
GCGGTAGCAATAGCGTCATGTATTCTTCGGCCTTTAAGAAATCCCAGCTGCTCTGCAGAGATAATCCTATGCAGAAAGGGCTTAATTCTATTGGAGATCACTTTGGCTATAAGTTTGTAAACTAAATTACAGAGAGAAATAGGTCGGAAGTCACTGAAGACTAAGGTGTGTTGCTGTTTCGGGATTAAAACCAAAAAGGTGGAATTCAGGCTACCAATTACCTTACCAGTTATGCGTGTATATTCAACCATCTGGAGTAAATCCTCTCCCACCAGGTCGAAGAAATGGAGGAAGAATTCTGTCGTCCAGCCGTCAGGACCTGGGCTCCTGTCCTTCGGAACATATATTTTAATATCCCAAACAAGTTTGGTACATAATAGAGATTGAGAAGATTTGGTTTATTTATTAAAAAAAAAAAACTTATTTATATCATTTTAGAGGTTGATTTTTTTTATTGGTCTAATAATATATAATATGTAATGTATTCTCGGGGTCTATGTGATTTATTTTTTACTAATTGTCAAAATTAATAAATAATTAAAAAAATAGATTTCTCACTCTCTGACATTGTTATAGTCAAGGTAAGGGTGTTTGTCTTTCAAACTTGGTTAACCTACCACCACGTTCCACTAACAACACTTGCCTCACTTGTTTAAGCAAGAATGTCATGATGCTAGCATGCAGAGCTAGAGGCCTTTTTGTTTGCAATTGCTACAAATTTAGTGATGGCTTGATGCATTTTAATGCAGGGAAAGTGTATGCAAGAGACAAACATGCCATGAGATTGGAACAAAGTGTGTACTTATCTTTCTTATCTGAGAATATGTCTTATGTACATCATCCTGCTAGTGTGTTGGATCCATAGCAATTGGGCTCGCTCCTCTTCCATGAAAAAACAAGTTTAAGGGCAATGTGGCTCTTCCTCCTTTAGTGATGCCCTTGGTGTCTAAGCTATCCTCCTCGTTAAGGACATGCTCATCCTTCAAGCACTACACTGTGGTCACATATGCTCTATTGAATGAATGAAAAGGTTTCTCTATGGTTGAACTTGGAAGCTTTCTCACTCATCAAAATCAAAGTTGTGGTTTAAGAGTAAGCATTTGTTTAGTAACATGTTGAAGGAACAATAGGTGATTAATATAGCGACCATGTTGTTGGGATTAAGTGAGCTTCTAATCCATTTCGTAGAAACAAGACTTACATCCACACTCACACCATTTAAATAGACGCAAAATCTCATGTTTCATTCATTGATACTCTTGTTTTAGGAACATAATAGCATACACAATAGAATTGGTTATTGTGCAAGAAGCCCAAAAAAGTTACACTCATCAAAATCAAGATTCAAGAGCACAATAACATACATAATAGCATTTGAATTTTTTTCAAAGAAAAAAAATAAGTTTGTTGTTGGACCACCTGATGCAATGCACTAAATTGAATGCCCTTGCATATGATGGAGTTGGATTTGAGGTGATCTTAAGGAAGCAACTCCTTGTGTTGTTAGAGGATATTCTTATGTTAGAGCAATTGGAAGTTGGTCCAGTTTTCATTGAAAGATGTTATGATCAAGTGTTGTTTTCAGACTAATTTTTAATGCAAGAATTGGTGGCATCATCATGACAAGGCCCAACCTGAACAAATAATCAATGATAGAAACTGCTTGTGTAATAGATGTTGGATGTGTTGCACTTGTCAATGCAATTTTAGAGTGAGGAGGAACAATTAGAGGAGACAAAGAATGAGTGACAAAGGAAATGTGATTTCCATTGTAGTTAGGGGCATTATATGATAAAAACTCATTTGTGCCATGACCCCAATTTTGTCCTTTATTGATGCACCTAGTAACAGATCATTGTCAGCAGATCTTGTTGTGATAGTTGAAGTTCCCATATCTTCTGAAAGTTAAAATGTTTCTCAGTGTTCCTTATCAATAAACATACATGGAAGCTTATGATAAAGAATATAAACATTGTTGAATGCATCAAATATATGGTCCTTGACTTCATTTCCCTTAGTATAAATAAATACAAAAATTGCTTGTTTAGGTGAATTAATTACACACTCTACTATGCTCACATCATGTTGCAAAATTTTTTAGTAAAATAATTGTTTTATTGTGCACATATTGATGTGCATTAATCAACCCAACTGCCAGGGTAGTTGATGAAGGAGAAAAATTGGGGTCTCGAAGATCCATGAACTCGACAGGTTCAATCCTCGGACCTGTGGGTTATCTGGCCCACAACAGGACTAAACATTCATCCATGGCAGCAACTAAACTTCCATCTCCACCAATACACCCTGAATAAAATGGAGTCCCTTATTCATCCTCCACTGTATTCTTATATCACCGTATTTCCTAAAGTTGTCAATCCCTCATGTATGTGCAGAACCACCACTACACATAATCCTCTTCCATATGACCACGAGCTACCATGTTTGGAGTATTCTCTGCCTGAAATAAAACTATCGGGATTGAGTATCGTACCGAGGAACTCCAATGGGTCGAAGTCAAATACATGAATACTCATAGTATCGGTTCGATCTATGATCAATCTGGACCATTGAACCTCCTCTTCAATGGACGGTTCTGATCATCGTCATGACAAGGGTCCGAACTGAGCTACTTCGAATCCTTGCCACATGTTCGCTTCTAGACCATTGATTTCGAGACTTCGCACTAAATCTCAACCATCGGTTGATATTTTCTTTGTTCCATAACTTCGATGGAACTGTGCCACTCGTCTTCTTCGGAACCATTGATCTCGCGACTCCTAATAGATCCTGGTTGTCGATCGAGGTTCTCCTCTATTGTGCCTTCTAACAGTCTCCAACACCAATGGACGGTCAAATAGTCTTCACGACTTCTTCCGATGATTTTTGTCACGATGATGCATTTTAGGCCGTTGATCTTCCCACTCAATGGACAGCTAGATCGTGACTTCCCACGATATCAATTTGAAATTTGTATTGTCCTCGATCCTTTCAGTGATCGACGATCGATCTTCCTCTTCTGACAAAATACGAGTCTTCTAATTTCAATATGCATTAGACTTGCAATTCAAATTCATTACTCCTACACATTCCATAAATGCAACAGACGATATTAACCATAGAAGGACACGAGATACATAACATGTTGAAGGAACACTAGGTGATTAATTTAGTGACCATGTTGTTGGGATTAAGTGAGCTTCTAATCCATTTCGTAGAAACAAGACTTACATCCACACTCACACCATTTATATAGACGCAAAATCTCATGTTTCATTCATTGATACTCTTGTTTTTAGGAACATAATAACATACATAATAGAATTGATTATTGTGCAAGAAGCCCAAAAAAGTTACACTCATCAAAATCAAGATTCAAGAGCACAATAACATACATAATAACATTTGAATTTTTTGAAAAGAAAAAAAATTTAAAGTTTGTAGTTAGACCACCTGATGCAATGCACTAAATTGAATTCCCTTGCATGTGATGGATTTGGATTTGAGGTGATCTTAAGGAAGCAACTCCTTGAGTTGTTAGAGGATATTCTTATGTTAGAACAATAGGAAGTTGGTCTAGTTTTCGTTGAAAGATGCTATGATCAAGTGTTGTTTTCACACTAATTTTTAATGCAGGAATTGGTGGTATCATCATGATAAGGCCCAACCTGAACAAATCATCAATGATAGAAATTGCTTGTGTAATAGATGTTGGATATGTTGCACTTGTCAATGCAATTTAGAGCAAGGAGTAACAATTATAGGAGACAAAGAATGAGTGACAAAGGAAATATGATTTCCATTGTAGTTAGGGGCATTATATGATAAAAACTCATTTGTTCCATGACCCCAACTTTGTCCTGTATTGATCCACGTAGTAACAGATCATTGTCAGCAGATCTTCTTGTGGTAGTTGAAATTCCCACATCTTCTGAAAGTTAAAATGTTTCCCAATGTTCCTTATCAATAAACATACATGGAAGCTCATGATAAATAATATAAACATTGTTGAATGCATCAAATATATGGTCCTTGACTTCATTGCTCTTAGAATCAACAAATACAAAAATTGTTTGTTTAGGTGAATTAATTACACAATCTACTATGCTCACATCATGTTGCAAAATTTTTTAGTAAAATAATTGCTTTATTGTGCACATATTGATGTGCATTAACCAACCCAACTTCCAGGGTAATTGATAAAGGAAGAAAATTGGGGTCTCAAAGATCCATGAACTTGACATGTTTGATCCTCGGACCTGTGGGTTATCTGGCCCACAACTAGACTGAACATTCATCCATGGCAGCAACTAAACTTCCATCTCCACCAATAAACCCTAAATAAAATGGAGTCCCTTATTCATCCTCCACAATATTCTTGTATCACCGAATTGCATGAATCATCGATCCCTCTTGTCTGTGCAGAACCACCACTACATGGAATCCTCTTCCATATGACCATGAGCTACCATGTTCATGTTATTCTCTTCCTGAAAGACAACTATTGAAATTACGTATCAAACCGAGGAACACCAATGGGTCGGAGTCAAATAATTGAATGCTCATAGTATCGGTCTGACCTGTGATCAATATGGACCGTTGAACCTCCTCTCTGATGGAAATTTATGATCATCGTCAGAACAAGGGTCCAAACTGAGCTACTCTGAATACTTTCCATGTGTCTGCTTCCAGACCATTGATTTCAAGACTCCATACTAAATCTCAACCATCGATTGGTCTCTTCTATGTTCCATAAATCTGATGGAACTGTGCCATGTGTCTGCTTCAAAACCATTGATCTCGTGACTCCGAATAGATCCTGGACATCGGTCGGGGTTCTCCTCTATTGTGCCTTCTGACGATCTCCAACACTGATGGACGATCCGATCATCTTTATGACTTCTTCCAATGATCATTTTCATGATGATGCATTTTAGGCCATTGATCTTCCCACTCAATGGATGGCTAGATCGTGACTTCCCACGATATCAATTTAAAATTTGTATCATCATCGATCCTTTCAGTGATCGACGATCGATCTTCCTCCTCCGACAGAATATGGGTCTTCTAATTTCATTGTGCATTAGACTTGCAATTCAAATTCATTACTCCTACACATTCCATAAATGCAACACATAATATTAACCACAAAAGGACACAAGATACATAAAATACCCGACTTTATTTAGGATCAAGATCGATTACAATACTATGGTTGCTATGGGCTAGGCCAGTCTCCCCGGCCTGATTCCACATTTTTTCTGGCCTCCTCCCAGATGCCCGAAGGATTAAAATTTATAATAATAAACATAATAAGGATCGGATCACTGAAAGGATCTGATTTGATCTCTAAGATTGCTCACAATCCTTGAAAACTAGGACATCACAACAAATACAAAATAATTCTATCGTTTTACATAAATTTCGAGGAAATCAAGTTCTCTCATCCATGTTTTCCTTCTGGAAGCTTCACAAATTTCCATTTTTACTTGGGGTGGTTTTCGCTCCTGCATCAAACTCCCAGGGTTATAACTTTCATGATCTCCTGATCATGTGATCTTCATTATTGTGTCATGTTCACTCTCTGGTCTTCCTTTTACTTCATGCATTATACGTTGAGCTTCTCCATACTCAACAGTGAGTTGAAACTAAGCCTTTGTAGCAAGCCTTCGTGTAACATCCCCATTATAATCCCCAATTTAATTAATGCTTATGTAGATATTATATGTGGCTATGGCCAAGCAATGTGATATGTGAATTGTATTTCAATTTTTTAATAATAAAATGTGATGCCAACTGCTAAGGGGACATGGACAAGAGATGGGGGATGAATTAATCCACAAGAGGGGGGAGTGTCTAGGATAATGGCCAAGAGGGTTCCCAGGGGGGAAATTACCCATGTTTATGGATTTAAGCCATTTTCCTAAATCTTCTATTGTATATGAACCTTCCCATTTTTGATTGAGTGTTTCCAAAGCCAATCATTGAATACATGTAAGAGGGTGGGTGTGAGTGGTCATGTCCCAAAGTTATTGGGCACATGGGGGTTGAGTACAATCAACTTGGGGAAGAGTGTGAGTCAAGAAAGGCAAGAAAAAGAGAGGAAACTTTGTATGGGTTGGGACAACAATTTGGTATTTTTTTCAGTTAGTCAAGTTTGTGCATGGAAAGGGGACGGAGAGAAAGAAAATAGAGCTGGAATTCGACAAAATCGTGAAGCGTGAATTCTAGAGAAAGATGGAGCACAATTGGAGTGAATTGGAGTTGGAAAACTGAAGAGCCAGGTTGCCAGGCCTGAAGAGTGAACTCCTAAGTGAGTTTCATTGAAACAATAAGTGGTTGTTGTTGGTTTGCTAATAGTTTTCCTAGCATCCATTTCCCTTGAATTCCCAGATGAGAGATTCCTAGCTACCAGTGTGAGAGAGACCCTCATAAATGAATGGCACATTCCTTGGGTTATCCCTAATAAATAGTTGGTACATCCCTTGGGTTATCCCTGATAGACATATGGTACATCCCTTGGGTTATCCCTGATAAATGGATGGTACATCCCTTGGGTTATCCCTGATAAACTAATGGTGTATTCCTTGGGTTGGGCAGGTCAAGAGGAAGAGAGTTGGTGGAAAAGTCGAGATAGTTGTAGGAGAATATTAGATGGGTTGAGAGATTTATGAGATGTAAGTGGACTGTGAGAGACCACCTTCTTTTGTGGATTGCTAGCCTCATCTCGGGGGTGAATGGATCTTGATATTTGGAATAGTGAGTCTATGGTTGGGTGGAACATCCATCCCAAGCAGTTGGTTGCATGATTCGTGTTTAAAGATAAGTTGTTATCTTGTACTAAGTTAATTACATGTGTTATTGTTGTGCATGAACTCTATGTGAATGAGAATGACTTATATGTTGTTGTAATGAAAAATTTAGTTGTATCTCATGTTGATTATTAGCATGCTTCAGATGCACATGTTTTATGGTTATATTCATAGCTAAACCTGTTATAAATTATAGTTGTAGGCTACGAGAAAATGGATAACATCAAAAGAATTGCTTTAATTAGAAGAAGTTTTGTGTTATGTGTATTCCACATATATTTTTTCCTAGCGGGAGGCTAGGTACGTTACAGAGTGGTATTAGAGCTGATAAATATAATTTTTTCGTGTGACGTGGCTAGCTTGGGTGGCTGGGTACATTACATAGTGGTATCATAGCCTAGTTTTCAACACTGAGCCTGCATAGGCCATTTAACAGAGCATGTAAGTGAAATTACAGAGTTGGCAAGCGAACTGTCTAACAAAATGTCAGGAATAGTTCACTTGCAAGTTGTTTGAAAAAATGTTTACAGTTTTTCTATGGTAAAATCAGGAGCGACCATGGTGAATTTGGATGAAATTGGGCAAAAGCCCCAATTTCCTATAGCTAAATAATGGCAAATTCGAAGTGAAAGAGTTGAATTTGAAAAGAAGCAAACAAATGTTTATGTGCATGGCTTGATTTGGTTGTATTGATATTAGTCACAAATCTCTATTGGCAACCCAAGAAGGAATTTCATTTTTGAGCGAATTTGAGCATTTTTTGAATTTTGGAAAATAGGCGAAATTGGAAAAAAATCAGTATTTTTTCATATGTTGATGTCAACATGACGTGCGGGGGGGATGTGTCAACTGATGTGGCAGAAGGTGACGTGTAATACTATGGTGGAAGGTACATAGAGGTAGAGAGGTAAAAAAGACTAAGTGTTGGGACTTCTCAGACGGACTTATGAAAAGAAGGATTATGAGTCCCTGAGTTTGAGAGTCTGCGAGTCCACAAAGAAAGAAAAATGGCTAAGTGTTGGGACTTATTATGAGTCTGTGAGCCTGCAAGTCCACGAGTCTACAAAGATAGAAAAATGGCTAAGTGTTGGGACTTATTATGATTCGGTGACTCTGCGATCCTGCAAAGATAAAAAAATGGCCAAGTGTTGGGACTTATTATGAGTCAGTGAGTCCGTGAATCCGCGAGTCCACGAGTCCACAAAGATAGAAAATGGATAATTGTTGGGACTTATTATGAGTCTGTGATTCCGAAAAGATAGAAAAATGGCTAAGTGTTGAGACTTGTTATGAGTTTTCGAGTCCACAAGTCCGCGAAGAAGTGGAAAAATGGTTAAGTGTTGAGACTTTTTGGATGGACTTATAAAAGGGAGAGTTATTCTTTCATGAGTCCGTAAGTCCGTGATTCTGTGAGTCCGTGAGTTCGTGAAGATGGAAAAATAATCTAAGTTTTGAGGCTTTTTGGATGGACTTATGAAAGGGAGAATTATTCTTTCGTGAGTCTGCAAGTCCGTGAGTTTGTGAGTCTGTGTAGATGGAAGAATAATATAAGTGTTGAGACTTTTAGGACATACTGATGAAAGAAATAATTATGATACATTATGGGAACACAATTGTATATAATTTCATGGATCTTGCTAATTATTTTAGCCTAACAATTTTTGTTGGCTGCTAATTTTGCAGAATTAGAGGTACATAAAGAAACTTTAGTTCTTATATGAGGACTAGAGTTATGGAATATTCTCAAGGATTTTACAACCATGAGGAAGATTTCAAAGGTTTGCATATCAACATGGGGAATTATGAGACCGATTCCAATGGAAGAAGAGATAGGAAAGAACCTATCACTATGAGAAGTCTGCATAGGGAAGTGCAAAGATACAACGCTGATAATGAAAGGATTATGAAGGCTCAGGAAGAGATACTTCAGAGCTTGAACATATTTCATAAGAAAGTTAACAAATATTCTGGCACCGAGCAAGAAGCTAGTGCTAGACAAGTATCAACATCTATATCCCATAGACAAAGGGATGATCATGGAAATGATAGGCAGTCAAGAATCATGTGCAAGCTCCATCATTCTATAGGGAAGTCCACTAGAATAAGTCATGCAAGATCAAGACTAGGAAGAAACCCAAGTGTGTCTCATGTTCAGAGGAAAAGAAGAAGGCCTGAGGCAAACATTTTTCAAGGTGAACTCAAGAAAATAAAGCCACGTACTTTCAATGGTGAGTATAAGAAAAGAGAAGAGGAAAAGGCATGGCTGATGGAAATGAAGAAATATTTCTAGTTGCATGACTACCCATCCTGGGTAGAATCTAGGATTGCCACCTACCACTTGCAAGGAAAGGCAACCATGTGGTGGGATCAACTTAAGCAAGCCAAAAACCTCGATGATCCGGATTTATTTTAAGAACAAAATGAAAGAATCCTAGCTGTTGGAAATGAATAAATATTTCCAGTTGCATGACTACCCATCTTGGGTAGAAGCTAGGATTTCCACTTGCCACTTGCAAGGAAAGGAAACCATGTGGTGGGATCAACTTAAGCAAGCCAAAAACCTCGATGATCCGGATTTATTTTCAAAACGAAATGAAAGCAAAGATATTACAATGAAACACTCATGAAAATTGCCAGAAATAGAGAAATACAACAATACTTGATTTCTATTAATGAAAGAATTGTAAAGAGACTATAAAAATATAAAGTGAAAGACTCACTAGACTGGTGGCAACTTTATCTCTGAGAAGAGATGTGATGACTATGCTCATTCACTAGAATATGATTACAATGAGGCTTTGAAGGCCTTTTTATGTTAAACAAGAATTCCAAAACCCTAGACATCCAAAAACCTAACCCTAGGAGATGAAACACCAAAATTCATGTGGGCCCCGTTTAGGTAAGTTGGTACATTAACTTCCTGGGGTCGTAACTTTTGCATACAATATCTGTTTTAGGCGTGTGATAACCCATTGGAAAGATCATTTAGAGAGATACACATTATGCTGTCAAAATTTTACTTTGTCTACAGTTTGATTGTGGCAAGCCAAAATAACATTGTTTATGGCCCCAAAATGACCCTGGAAGTACAACAAGATGTGTTGACATGAATACATGAAAAATAAGCCAGTTGGATTAGGTGGGAGGCCACCAGTATCCACTTGGAATATGTGTAGGGATTTAGACAACCCCGAGAGGGTAGAACCCATAATTACAAAGAAGTATAGAAGAATGTGTTGAACTAAAAACTGACAAAAGGAGCCAGTTGGAACAGGTGGGTGACCACCGATATCCACCTGGATCACTCGATGAGAAGATAATCTCATGGAGGCAGTTCAAAGGATATTTCCAAGAGAAATATTTGTTCGAACATTACTATAAGAGAAAGATGAAAGAGTTCTTTGAACTCAAGTTGGGAACCATGACAATGGAGGAATATGGGAAGTGATTCTTTGAATTGTTGAAGTTTGTTGACTTCATCAAAGATGAGAAGGTTAAAATCCAAAGGTTTCTAAGTGGGTTACCCTCCTTCTATAGTGAAAATATTAAATATGACAACCCCAAGACCTTGGAAGAAACCATAAGGAGAGCAAGGCACCTTTATGAGCAAAACAAAGGAAGGCCAATGTTCCAAAAGGATTGGAATGACAAGATGAAAGAGAAAAAGGATCAAAGGCAGGAAGGTTTTAAGCCACCCTTTCTTAGAATTAACTCCCAAGTAAGTCAGTAAGGCCAAACAATCCAAAATGATCAAAATAAATCATATTCATTTGGAAAAAGGCTAAGGAAATAACATGTTCAATGATGGGGATGTGAGGGGAATCACTTATATAAGGACTGCCCTCATAAAGGAGAAAGAATGAGGATTGCCCAGAATATTCAGGAGGATGAAACAGTGGAAGACATGGGACGAAGTATGCCAATGATTTATGTATCCTTGTACAACAAGCAGGCATAATATCAATCCCCCATGATCGATGTGGAAGGTAAGATTGATAACCATCCCATAGCAATTTTAATTGATTCCGGAGCTAGTCGTAGTTACATAAATGCTAACATTGTTGAAAGATTTCACTTGCAAAGAAGTAAGCATAAGAAATCTTGGTTAGTTCAGTTATCCAAGGGGGCTAAGAGAAATATCAATGAGTTGGTTAAATATTGTCAAATAGACATGAATGGACTCAACACAAAGGTAGATGTAAACACCATACCATTGGGGTCATACGACTGTCTAATTGGCATGGATTGGTTGGAAAAGCATCATGTTGTACTAGACTGTTACAACGAGACAATCACATGTCTCGATGAGGAAGGGAAGCAAGGTAAGATTCAAGGAATTCCAAGAGTTGTAGTTGCTAGAGATATTTCAACTATGCAATTGAAGAAGATCTTCAGGAAGGGATGTCAAATGTTTGAAGCCCGTATGGAGGAGGTTGCTAAGTTTTACTTTTTTATTTGGTTATTTCCAAATTTCATGAGCATTCAATGCATTTCCAAAACAACAGTATAAAGAGGATCACTGAAATAAACACAATCACAAGGTACACAACATTTTATCATGGAAAAACCTCATGGGGGAGAAAACCCAACAAAAAATTCCTCAATAATAGATTTCGAATACAATGTTGAGAGTAAAACCAACACACCAAAGACATACCAAGACTGAGCATGTGCCTCTCTTCTCCTTCCTCCTGCAATTGCAACTGCCTTCAAGATATGTGCACTATATGAGTGAGTGAGTGTGTGTAAATGAGACACCAACCTCACATATAAATACAAGTGTGATATGGTGCTAGGGTTGTGTCTCTTCACTTGGTTGAGATGACTTCTCCTAGAAGTGGATAAAACCATTTTATAATTACTAGGGTCCGACTTTACAAATACCACCATACAAATATAGTTTGACCAACCCACAATATGGGATTTGATCTTATACAAGACCCGACTTGATCAATCCGCAAAAGGGGATTTGATCTATAAAATAATAACTCAAATATAATTAGAATAATCTTTGAAGTTACAATATTTCAACACTCCCCCTTAACGAGAAGAGTATTCTAGTGACATGATTCAATACAGCATCATCAAGAGAAGGAGAGGGAAACATCATAATCATCATGAGCATGAAGCTGAAACATCAAAATCAATAGCACGAAGCTGGAACAAAAAATCATCAACAACACGAGGATGGAACATCATCATCAACAACAACACGAGGCTGGAACATCATCAACAACATGTGGAAACAGAATGAGACAGGTGCATTAACAACAACATTTTGTGGTACTTTGATAGACCATCCTTATCGGACCTTCGGGATCTTCCCAGGAATCATAATATTCCCCAGGATATAAAATTCTAACAATATAACACATGGTACTCTGACAAACCGTCCTTATCAGACCTTCGGGATCTGCCCAGGAATCATAATATTCACTATGATATAAAATCCTAACTAATCTACCACTATTGACCACAAATGGAATATACATGCACAGGTACTCCGACAGAGTGTCCTTACCAGACCTTCAGGATATACCTAGGGATGATCAATCCCCTAGGATATAAAATCCTAATGGAGCTATCCATTGTTGGTCATGATACCATAGTATCATCAACATCACTCCCCCTTTCGAGGGAGTTCCTTTCAGACTACACCAATCTTGTCTCAGAAGTACTCAAACTTCACACGAGGCAAAGGCTTGGTCAACACATATGCAACCTACTCATCTGTGCCAACATATTGGAGCTTTATAGCTCCCATCTACACCATATCACGAATATAGTGGTACTAGATCTCTATGTGCTTCGACTTATCATGGAACATTGGGTTCTCCATCATCTTTATACAACTCTGATTATCACATAGAATCATGGTGGCTTCCATATCCATTTCAAACAAACCCGTCAACAACTTCTGAAGCCATATGGCTTCACAACTGGCAGAACATGCTGCAATGTACTCTTCTTCTGTCGTGTTGAGAGTAATATTGGATTGCTTCCTGCTTTTTCATGAAGTCAGGGTTGGCCCCAAACTAAAACAACATATTGAAGTTCTCTTTTTGTCTGAAGTAATTCCAGCCCAATCTGAATCAGTATAACCATACAATCTAAAGTCATGATCTCCATTATAATAGAGACCATAATCCAACATACCCTTAAGGTATCTCATCACATGCTTTGCGGCTACAAGGTGAACACGTCTGGGATCCACCAGATACTGACTCAAGGTGTTCACAACAAATCATATATATGGCCTGGTATTCATCAGATACATCAACGATCTAATAATCTATTTGTATAGAGTAGCATAAACCAAGTCTGACGAAGTATCAACCAAGAGCTTCAAATTTGTTTCCATGGGTGTGTTCATGACTTTACATTCCAACAAGTCAAATCTCTTAAGTATTTCAACTGCATACTTCCCTTGGTTAAGGAATATCTTATCTGTGCTCTGCCAAACTTCAAGACCTAAGAAATAATTCATTGTTCCTAGGTTTTTCATCTCAAACTATGTAGTGAGCTTCTTCTTGCAATATGTGATGAGATTTTATTCTCCTGTCAAGAGTAAATCATCT
This sequence comes from Picea sitchensis, assembly GCA_010110895.2. NCBI lineage: Eukaryota > Viridiplantae > Streptophyta > Pinopsida > Pinales > Pinaceae > Picea > Picea sitchensis. The sequence goes on from SNQJ01S0001584.1 coordinate 180,643, forward strand.
ACATCTAGTAGCAATATAACTGGCTCATCATTCATAGCCTTGAAGTATAGGTTAGGATCAAATTTAATCTTGGTAAAGCCCAAGCTTGTCAGGAAACTATCAATTCTACCATACCAAGCTCTAGGAGCTTGCTTCAACCCGTACAGAGCTTTCTTCAACCTGCAGACAAGATTCTCTCTATCTTCAACTTCAAACCCTTGTGGTTGTTCTATATACAATTATTCTTCAATAACACCATTTAAGAAAGTTGTTTTCACATCCATCTGGTGCAACTTCCAATTCATTTTGGCTACAAGAGCTATGATGGTTCTGATAGAAGTGTATCTGGCTATAAGAGAAAGTGTTTCTTCATAGTCAATACCTTCCTTTTGAGAAAATACACGAGCCACAAAGATTGCCTTATGTTTTTCAATACTTCTATCTGCTGCATGTTTTATTTTGTATATCCACTTGGAAGATACCACATCTTTGCTCTTTGGTCTGGGAACTACTTCCTATACATCATTATTCATAATGGACTGGTATTCTTCTGTCATGGCGTCCATCCATTCTTTCTTCTAAATGGATTCCTCAAAGAAAGTGGGTTTATTTTCTACGAGATCACACATCAAGGCCATAAAGTTTGAGAATGGATTAGGTTTTTTTCTTTGTCTCATGGTTCCTTCTGGGGCACCATACTTCTCTGCATATTGAATAAGTTATTTCACCCAAGTTAGCTTTCTCTTGTGAGATATCGTCATATGGGGAGGTTCTTGAGATTCTATCATATCATGATCTTTTGTAATCTCATCATCAGGGGTAATTGCAAATTCCTTTATGGGTTTTGCAACTCTGGGAGCTACAAGTTCTTCTTCATATACTTCTTCAAGATGGAATTTCCTTGACCGTTTGAGTGTTGCAACTTCATCAAAGGTTACATCTCTGCTGATATCAATATGATGGTAACTTGGTATGTAAATTTTTAAGGCCTTAGAGACCTCACAACATCCAACAAATATTCCCTTCTTTCCTTAAGGATCCAACTTAGTTCTCTTTTCTTTTGGAATGTGTACAAATACTGGACAACCAGATATTTTGAGATGGATTACTTCTGGCTTCTTTCCGGTGAACATTTATTCGGGAGTTTTGAATCCAATTGCACTATTGGATAATCTGTTTTGGACATTTTTTTTTTTTCTTCCTACTTCAACACATAAGTTCATTGGAAGATCTTGATCGTGAATCATAGTCTTTACTGCTTCCATAATCGTTCTATTCTTTCTTTCTGCCACACCATTTTGTTGAGGATTATAGGAAGTGGTGAGCTCCCTATTAATCCCGACATCTATGTAACAGATTCCAAATTCATTTGAAGTGTATTTTCCTCCATTGTTTGACCTGAGTATCTTGATTTTCCTTTCGGAGAGGTTTCCTACCAATGCTTTGAATTCCTTGAACTTTCCAAGTACTTCATCTTTTGACTTCAAAAAATAAACCCAAGTCTTACGAGAGTAATCATCAATAAAAGATACATAGTATACATACCCTCTTAGATAGGTTGATGGCATTGGACCGCATACATATGAGTGGACAAGTTTCGTAATTCCTTCTGCTTTACTGTCACTCTTTGGAAAATGATTATTTATGTTATTTCCTTGTGCACATCCCTTGCATACACCTTCATGATCAACCTTTAGTTCTGGTAAACCTATAACTACCTTTCTTACATATGGTAAGGCTTTGTCGTTTATGTGAGCTAGTCTTCTATGCCAAAGTTCACAAGGACTTTCAATAGAGTGATTCAAAGATACATCCGACTGACCCTTTAACTTGTACAAACCACCTTCTTCTATTCCAATAAAAACCACATATTCTATAGTTTTTCCTTTAGACCACATAAGAACTTCACCATCTATGAATGCAACCCTAAAACCTTTATTATATAGGGCTTAAATATAAAGTAAGTTATTTTTCAAACCTGGTACATAGAGTACATCCTTCATTCTCATCAGAGTCCCTGAATCAAGTTTGTAGGTGGCTTCTCCCATTCCTTTGATTGGGTATTGATAATCATCGCCCAGTGAAACTTTCTGGGTGGAGTCCTTCTCTATAAGTCTGGAGAGAGTGTTATTATGACTTTCCATGTGCTTAGAGGCACCACTATCTATGAGACAAGTATCCTCTCTAGGTGTTACAGATCCTGAGAGAGAGGAAAACAAAACAGATTCTTCAATCTCTTCTTTAGCTAACTTTTTGGGTGGCTCATCATCTTCAGCTGCACGAGAATGATTTTTTTTGTTATTTCTCTTCTTGTATTCTTCCCTTCTGGCAGGCCAATTCTTAGCAATGTGTCCCATCTTATCACAGGGATAACATTGGTAGGAGGAGAAATATTTTTTTCCTTCTTTGACCTTTATGATATTTTTGGAATCTCTTCGAAGAGTGAGACTCTTTATGAAAGTGAGTCTCCTTTTGAAAATGAGTCTTTCCCTTTCCACCCTTAGCATGAGAAACTAGGGCTTGATCTTCATCTCTTAATAGGATGACTTCTCGGTTGGCCCCTCTTGCTTCTTCTTGAACACATTCTTCCCATAAACTGTCAAATTGGAGTTTCTCTTTTCTTTTCCCATAAGGTGATAAGCTCTAATGGCATGACAAAATTATTGAAAAAGGGGAATCAAGGTGTTATTGCACAACTATGCTCACTAGATGTTCAAACATCTAAGCCATCTATTCCTCTATATCTCCAAGGGATCATTGATAAGCATTCCAAAGTATTTGAAGATATTCCCAAAGATCTTCCACCCACTTGAAATCATGATCATGATATTCACCTAATTCTTGGGAGTGTTCCTCCTAACCTCAGGCCATACAAATACCCTTATGCCCAGAAAAGTGAAATTGAGCACATGGTTGAAGAAATGTTAGAGGCTAGAATTATTAGACCTAGCCAAAGTTCTTATTTTGCATCGGTGGTAATGGTATTCAAGAAAGATGGCTCATGGCGTATGTGTCTAGATTATAGAGAGCTCAACAAGATCACTATTAAAGATAAGTTTCCCATTTCTGTCATTGATGAATTGTTAGATGAACTACATGGAGCAATCTATTTCACAAAGTTGGATCTTCGTTCAGGGT
>SNQJ01S0001584.1:183769-215324 GCA_010110895.2 Picea sitchensis
ATATTAGTAATGTTATTTTATTTATGTCGGCTTTAGTCCATTAGTTGTAATTATACCTCCTAGTCTCCTATATATACCAAGGATACATTTTCATTTTGAATCATCTTGTAATTGTACATTTATGTGGGCATAAGGAGGTTGCCATGTCGAAGAGGCTTATTATATGAGTTTCTCTCTTTTTCAAGGCGTTGAGTACTTATTCTAAATTTTTTCTATGCTATATTGATATTTGGTTCTTAACACTTAGAAGAACTTTCATGAGAACTAGAGTTTCTATAATGAAATAATCATTTTCCATCTCTAGGAATTGAAGGAGGTGGTAAAGTTCCTTACAATAAATACCATCTAATCGAGGCAAAGGAGCAATAACTGACCCTGATGAATAACACCTATTCTTGTGTTGATCAACACTAGCATTGGTACTTAGAGTGATGCCAAGGATAATGCATATTCATCAAACCCTGATACACAAGGCCAGGGCCTAGGACCCATCTGAACATGTTGTGATCAAACCACAATGAATTCCAAGATGCACCATAGATGCAAATCCAGTGCCTAAACCGTAGCACCTCATCCATATAGGACCTACACACTTAAAGGAACAAAACAAAACATGGTACATCACATTGATCAGAAATATCAAAAGCAACACCCGTAACCATGGTTGAAGCAATTGAAGTTGCATATAGAGTCTCGATCGATACAATTGATTGAATACCAAAAACACATGCATGCTCAACATCGATTCCATGCTTGTTAACACATTGTGCATGTTATTCCAGTCATATCATGGATATCAACATGCTCATAACACATGCCCATCATGGTGAAGAATTAACGAAAACAACTTTTGTTATCAAATACTTATGTTTATGTTGCACTATAATTTAATGCAAAACACATATGACTTCTATCACATTTTCTTTTAAAATTAAAAAATAGTTTTGTCTTACATATCTACTTATATATTTATATATTTTTATAGTGATTACAACTTTAGATTGTTATATGTGAATTTTTTTTTACTAACATCTATGTAACAATATAATATAATATATTCCATACATACATACATACATACATGTATACATAGTGAGATACACAAGAGACAAAGTTTGAATGAGCTTGGGACTGCTTTGGCAAGAGTATTCCTTACCCCAAGAACAACAACTTAACCTTGCTTAACCATATGTTTTGGAAGCCATCGAGCAACCAAGTGTCTTAAGTGTCTAAGCTTCTTGGTCCATTGCTTAGTGGGAACAAAGCTTGGGAATAGGGGAGGTCATGCATCTCAGGGTCATATGTCTTAGGGTCGACGAGATTGTCCACTCTTTCGTTGTTATCAAAGTCCAAGCACTAAATCAAAAGAGGCAAGTTGTTTGAGGTAGTGGAATATGCATTAGATACCAACACAATGAAAGAGTGGTTGTTGCAATTGTTTTTTATCTCATCTAGTTTAAGCATATGGTAAGATGCAAGTGACTTTTTCTATATTAAAAATTATATAAATATTTTTTTCCAATTTTCAAATTAAAAAATCAAAATATACACATATTTATAAAAGACAAATATAATTATTATAAAAAAAGGAAAATAGAGTTATCTTATTTTTGTTATAAGCTTATGTTTATTAAATAAAACTTAAGTTTATTAAATAAAATAATATTTTAAAGAAAAATAATTATCATGTAAAATGATATCAACATCAAAATATTTAAATAAACATACTTATAAATCATTTAGCTTAAAACTAAAATATTATATATTTTCATTATTATTATTTCTAAAATATTACATATAACTTCACCTTGATATAAAATTATACATCTCATTAACATTTAAAACACTGTTTGCTTCCACAAAATTGACCATAATCAATTAAAAAAATATAATACACAATAAATTTCTATGGCGTTAAAATATTCCCTCCTCTTTGATTTTGAACTCCGATTCGTTGTAACATATCTTATCTTTTATCTTAACAAAGACAACTGCTCTCCGTACATAGGTACGATAATGGCAATTATAAAAAGAGATAAAAGATAGAATATATCAAAGAAAAAGATAATATATAAATTTTAGAAAGCTAAATATTATTAAAAATATATAATTTCATTGGATGTAATTTTAAATGCATTTAATGATACAATAATGTTTTTTAAAATAAATATTTATATAGTTTTAAATATTTAAATATTAATTTTATCATGTATATTAATAATAATAGTTTTTTGGCAAATGTTTTTTTTTAATTGTATATATAATTATTGTATATTAATAATAATAGTTTTTTGGCAAATGTTTTTTTTTAATTGTATATATAATTATTTTAGTGGTGATGTAGGTGTTGAAATGTGTAAGTTGTATAAGAATAGTGGAGTATTTTACACTTCATTTTGGGAGAGATGTTGTCACTTAACATTAGGTTAAATTAAGTGATAAAAATAAAATAAAAATTAATATCTAAAAAATTAAATTATTTTAAATCTATGTTAAATGTGTATTCATCTTTTTTGTTTGTTAGCACTTGCGACCACACCAATCCTTAACATGACTCTCCTCTCTTCTCCAGACTACCACTAATTTGGAACCATAACCACAAACCCTCTAAATCCAAGTGAACTAACAAAATTTAACATTAAACCCACATATATCAAACATAAAAAGCAATCAAAATTTTAAAAATATAATATATATTATTTAATATAAAAAAATTAATAAATAACATAAAATTAAAAAATTGAAAAATTTACAAAATTTGATTTTTCTAATAATTCATCAAGAAATTTATAAATACAAATCCATAATCCCTACATTAAAAATAATATATAATCATGTTAATATGCTTCAATTTTGTTTTAATATTTAACAATATACAAGAAAATAAACCTTACATTTAAAACTCTATACTACGTTGTCAACTATAATAATATATAATTTTATAAAAAGTAATATAACATTCCTCCATCTTATCTCACTTGAACCTTTTCAATTATTATTATTATTTAAAGTTAGGACACTCTCTTATTTGGATACGTATACCTTAATATATTTTATATATCTTTTTTCTTCAAAAGATTTGAATAAGGGAGTTGGATACGTGTTATCGGAACATATATTTTAATATCCCAAACAAGTTTGGTACATAATAGAGATTGAGAAGATTTGATTTATTTATTAATTTTTATTTATTTATTTATATCATTTTAGAGGTTAATTTTTTTTATTGGTCTAATAATATATAATATGTAATGTATTCTTGGGGTCTATGTGATTTATTTTTCACTAATTGTCAAAATTAATAAATAATTAAAAAAATAGATTTCTCACTCTTTGACATTGTTATAGTCAAGGTAAGGGTGTTTGTCTTTCAAACTTGGTTAAGCTACCACCACGTTCCACTAACAACACTTGCCTCACTTGTTTAAGCAATAATGTCATGATGCTAGCATGCAGAGCTAGAGGCCTTTTTGTCTGTAATTGCTACGAATTTAGTGATGGTTTGATGCATTTTAATGCAGGGAAAGTGTATGCAAGAGACAAACATGCCATGAGATTGGAACACAGTGTGTACTTCTCTTTCTTATCTGAGAATATGTCTTATGTACATCATCCCGATAGTCTGTTGGATCCATAACAATTGGGCTCACTCCTCTTCCATGAAAAAACAAGCTTAAGGTTGATGTGGCTCCTCCTCCTTTAGTGATGCTCTTGTTGTCTAAGTTATCCTCCTCCTTAAGGACATGTTCATCCTTCAAGCACTACACTGTGGTCACATATGTGTTATTGAATGAATGAAAAGGTTGCTCTATGGCTAAACTTGGAAGCTTTCTCACTCATCAAAATCAAAGTTGTGGTTTAAGAGTAAGCATTTGTTTAGTAACTTGTTGAAGGAACACTAGGTGATTAATTTAGTGACCATGTTGTTGGGATTAAGTGAGCTTCTAATCCATTTCGTAGAAACAAGACTTACATCCACACTCACACCATTTATATAGATGCAAAATCTCATGTTTCATTCATTGATACTCTTGTTTTTAGGAACATAATAACATACATAATAGAATTGGTTATTGTGCAAGAAGCCCAAAAAAGTTACACTCATCAAAATAAAGATTCAAGAGCACAATAACACACATAATAGCATTTGAATTTTTTGCAAATAAAAAAAATTTAAAGTTTGTAGTTGGACCACCTTATGCAATGCACTAAATTGAATGCCCTTGCATGTGATGGAGTTGGATTTGAGGTGATCTTAAGGAAGCAACTCCTTGAGTTGTTAGAGGATATTCTTATGTTAGAACAATTGGAAGTTGGTCCAATTTTCGTTGAAAGATGCTATGATCAAATGTTGTTTTCAGACTAATTTTTAATGCAGGAATTGGTGGTATCATCATGACAAGGCCCAACCTGAACAAATCATCAATGATAGAAATTGCTTGTGTAATAGATGTTGGATGTGTTGCACTTGTCAATGCAATTTTAGAGCGAGGAGGAACAATTATAGGAGACAAAGAATGAGCGACAAAGGAAATATGATTTCCATTGTAGTTAGGGGAATTATATGATAAAACCTCATTTGTACCATGACCCCAACTTTGTCCTGTATTGATCCTTGTAGTAACAGATCATTGTCAGTAGATCTTCTTGTGGTATTTGAAGTTCCCATATCTTCTGAAAGTTAAAATGTTTCCCAGTGTTCCTTATCAATAAACATACATGGAATCTCATGATAAATAATATAAACATTGTTGAATGCATCAAATATATGGTCCTTGACTTCATTTCTCTTAGCGTCAACAAATACAAAAACTGTTTGTTTAGGTTAATTAATTACACACTCTACTATGCTCACATCATGTTGCAAAAGTTTTTGGTAAAATAATTGCTTTATTGTGCACATATTGATGTGCATTAACCAACCCAACTTCCATGGTAGTTGATGAAGGAAGAAAATTGGGGTCTCAAAGATCCATGAACTTGACATGTTCGATCCTCTAACTTGTGGGTTATCTAGCCCACAACTAGACTAAACATTCATCCATGGAAGAAATTAAACTTCCATCTCCACCAATACACCCTGAATAAAATGGAATCCTTTATTCATCCTCCACAGTATTCTTGTATCACTGAATTGCCTGAAGTCGTCGATCCCTCACATCTGTGCAGAATCACCACTGTGTGAAATCCTCTTCCATATGACCACGAGCTACCATGTTTGAACTATTTTCTGCCTGAAAGACAACTGTTAGAATTAAGTATCAGACCGAGGAATTCCAATGGGTCGGAGTCAGATACTTGAATGATCATAGTATTAGTCCGACTTGTGATCAATCTGGACCATTGAACCTCCTCTATGATGGAAAGTTATGATCATCGTTAGAAAAAGGATCTGAATTGAGCTACTCTAAATCCTCGCCATGTGTCCGCTTTCAGACCATTGATTTCGAGACTCCGCACTAAATCTCAACCATCGATCGATGTCTTCTGTGTTCCATAACTCTGATGGAACTGTGCCACATGTCTGCTTCAGAACCATTGATATCATGACTCTGAATAGATCTTGGTCATCAGTCAAAGTTCTCGTCTATTGTGCCTTCTAACAGTTTCCAACATTGATGGACAACCAGATCGTCTTCATGACTTCTTTCAATGATCGTTGTCTCGATGATGCATTTTAGGCCGTTGATCTTCCCACTTAATGGATGGCTAGATCATGAGTTCCCACGATATCAATTTAAAAGTTGTATCATCGTCAATCCTTTCAGTGATCGACAATCGATCTTCCTCCTCCGACAGAATATGGGTCTTCTAATTTCACAACACATTATACTTGCAATTCAAATTCATTACTTCTACACATTCCATAAATGCAACACACGATATTAACCACAAAAGGACATGAGATACATAAAATACATGACTTTATTTAGGATCGAGCTCGATTACAATACTATGGTTTCTATGGGCTAGGCCACTCTCCTCCGCCTGATTCTACATTTTGTCTCGCCTCCTCCCAGACGCTTGAAGGCTTACAATTTATGACAATCAACATAATAAGGACCGGATCACTGAAAGGATCCGATCTGATCTCTAAGATTCCTCACAATCCTTGAAAACTAGGACATCACAACAAATACAAAATAATTCTATCGTTTTACATAAATTTCGAGGAAATCAAGTCCTCTCAGCCACGTTTTCCTTCTAGAAGCTTCAGAAATTTCCATTTTGACTTGGGGTGGTTTTTGCTCCTGCATCAGACTCCCAGGGTTAACTTTCTTGATCTCCTGATCATGTGATCTTCATTCCTGCATCATCTCCACTCTCTGGTCTTCCTTTTACCTCATGCATTATACGCTGAGCTTCTCCATACTCAACAGTGAGCTGCAACTAAGCCTTAGCCTTCGTGTAACATCCCCATTATAATCCCTAGTTTAATTAACTCTTATGTAGATATAATATGTGGCTACGACCAAGCGATGTAATATGTGAATTGTATTTCAATGTTTTAATAATAAAATGTGATGCCAACTACTAAGGGGACATGGACAAGAGATGGGGGTTGAATTAATCCACAAGAGGGGGGAGTGTCTAGGATAATGGTCAAGAGGGTTTGTAACACCCCTTTTCAGTCATCTACCCAGGGATGCTACACACTACTGGATAGTTAAGTCAGATTTATCTGTAGCACACCTTGGTTACCGTGTAAGTGATACTACGCGGAATAACACATTCTCATTCATTGTTAATTGCATGCATTTAAGCAATGAAATACGTTTATTCTCAAAGTAAGCATAAGAGTCATTTTAACATAAAAACTCCATGGCAATTACATTAATCCAAATACACAGCAGAATGCATGATCATTTTAATACACAGAGATACAAAGCATATTGATAAAAATGTGATAAAACATAGTTAAACACTTATCTTGTAACAGTGGTGAAATCCACCAACCAAGTCTAGGCCTTCCACGAACCTCCCAAAATTAGACCACACTACTCAAAAAATCTCAGCAGTGGGTCACCACCGAACTGAGACTAAACTCCACCCAAGTAAAAGGATTCCTAGCTAGGTTGAGGTTACAGGGAAACATCACAGAAGTATCCGGAAAGGTTCTTCCCAAAGATGCCATCTTCCCCACTACTACGGACTCTCATTCCCCACATGCACGATTGCGCGGGAATTAGCCACCTTCCTGCGCCACAGTCCATGATTGCCTAAACACCTCTCGGGTCGGCAGCATGCCCGGTCGAGAGTCTGAGGGGCTTGGTAGTCTTTGGACACTCTTTGGAAGAAGCCTCTTCCAACAACATCCACCTCCCTCACTGAGAGAGAGATCACCTGCAGGGCACAATTGCTTCGAGTTGGACAACAACTCCCAGCTAATCCATATGGTGTTGATTTTTGGAATTGCGTGAGAAACAATTTACGCAGGGAATTACAATTCTCACGATGCGAGAATGGGAGGATGAATCGGGGCTTTTCAACAAGCGAGATACGGTCTTCTCAGCTCTCCCCGCCAGGGTGTACCGCGGGTTTGCGGAGACATTACCGCAGGGCTCTCGTTTCCCCGGTTGGCCGAATCATTTCCCCTCAGCCACTTGGCGGGGATAGTCTCACGCTCTGGTTGTCGGGGAATGCGTGACAAACAATCCGCATAGCGTCAGCCTTGAGTTGAATGATTCGGAAGATGTCTGAGGGTGTTTACGCGAGGGTCGGTCAGGTTCTCTTAGCGATCGTGAGTCGAAATGGAGAAGAACCCCCAACCGCGGCTCGCCAGCGGATTTTATTGCATGGCCAGGGTTCACTTGTCACCCATGCGACTGCGTGTGTTCCTGCAACGTGCGTGCCTCCACCATTTGGAAATCACATGTCCTTCCAGAAGGACTTAGGTTAAAACATATCATGCATATCTTTTTGGATTAATATTAAAATATTATTCCCAAGGCTTAAGCCTTCTAGGCTCAACAGCAGCCTTTTCCCCACCTCGGTTCCTAATTCGCCTTTGCCCCTCTGCGTGGATGCTTTCGATCCTTCACTCATTCGCCGTGGTGATTACGCTTTTGGTGGCGTTTATATTTTATTAATCATTACGCATACATACAAGTACATCGTGAGCTCGGCCTTCAACACTTAGGCTCCTGGCCCTCAAACACTTAAGCTTCCTAGCCTAATAACACATAATCCCACCAACTTATAAAACATAATTACAATTCCTTTCAAAAGCATGGTTTACAAGGGCTCGACCTTGAGAGGACAACTGCAATCCCCCACTCACTTGTTTTCACTTTGTCCTCAGTCACGGCGTTACAACATCGCATTTCCTTTCACGGAATTTTTCAAAGATGAAATTTGATCTGTAAACCTCTTCATGCTCCGTATGCGGCGTCCTCGGGATTGCATTACCGAATCCAACGGAGCTTCTACCAATTTCCTATAGCTTTCGATTAGACTATTTGGCACCTCTTTTATCCATTATGTGCACATGATGCACTTGCGGGACACCTTCACAGTTCCACCTAAATCACATTCAATCGATAGCTTATGATTAACGCCAATTTTATATTTCTTAAGCGGTGAAACATGAAATACATTATGTACGGTGTAGATGCGGTAATGCAAGCATGTATGCAAGCTCCGAGGCCCAATCCTTTCGGATCTCAAATGGCCCTGAAAATCTTGTTGCTGACTTGGCGCAACTTAGGCAACTTCCCAATTCCCGGGGAACTCACTGTTAGTTTTCACTTCGGAAAACATGGTCACCCTTTAAAATTCTCTCTATGGGTTACGGTTACTATCGGTATTAACTTTTACGCATCTGAAGTGACTTCGGTCTGTTTGATTTTTTATCATTTGATCTTCCATCTCTTTAAGTGTATATCGGTTAACCTTTTGTTTAATACGTTTGGATTATCCCGACTCAGCGGTGTTACTTTCTTCCGCTAAAGTGCTTAGATAGATATGCTTCAATGATTTATGGTACCCTTCCATTATTGTGGCGAATTCTACCAAATCACGGGTAGTCTTCCCACCTTGATGGTTTGTCCATCACACATACATTCTTAGAATGTTTTCGATTACTACATTTACTCTCTGCAATACATCCATCAAACTTCGGGATGATATCTTTGTACTAAAGAAAGTTTAGATTCGTTCAGAATCCTTTGAACAACCCTTTCGAGAATTTTGAGGTAAAATTTGGTCTCCTATCGAACACAATTGTCTTAGTAATTCCGTGCAAGCGTGCAACTACTTTTAGGAAAATATCATCAACATCTGGCGCTCGTAGGTGGTTTGATTGGAATAAAATAGGCTGACTTTAAGCTTATCCACCACCACCGCAGTTGAATCATCTTTTGCTTGCTTGTTACGAACTTAATCTGATAAAATCCATTGTTACCATCCCATTTCCACTTTCGGGGCCAGGTAGAATTTTGCTGACAAGCAGGTCTTTGGATGTGCATTATACGTATGACCTTCGGCATTCATGCATTTGGCGTGTGTTAGCAATTTATTTCTTCAAAGCTGGCCAAAAATAATGGCTTTTGGCTGGCACGCCCGCGATCCTTCCACGATATCGGGATGACCGACATAAGTCGCATTATGCATTTCTTTTAGAATTGCCGACTTCAATTCTCGGTCATTAATTTATACACTCTATTTTTATACAGAAGTAAACTATCGATTCCCAAGGTGTAACTTTCCTTGGTTTGTGGTCTCATGCTGCGTAGCTTTGCTACAAGTCTTTTTATCTTGCAAATCAACATTTTATGACTTCAAAATTCTGTCTTTCAACTCGGTTTGTACATGCTAATGGATGTAGCATGTAATTCATGCCTTTTTAGCAGGTGCATCAACCACTTCGTATCTTTCCTTTGATATGCGATATCAAGTCGCATTCATACATAAGTTTAACCATCTAATTTTTGGCGTTTAAAGGTTGGTCAAATAAATACTTGAGACCATTATGAATTACGTTCTCAACTTCAATTTCTTGCCCATGAGGGTAATGTCTCCATTTCCTCAAGGCATGAACAAATTCTGCCAACTCTAAATCATGAGAGTGGCATAGTTCTTCTCGTGTTCCTTCAACTTCGGGGATTCATAGCAGAGCTACAAATCCTTCTTGGTGAGAACTCCTCCATCCCCTCATACACATCCAGGTACCTCATTATTAATCCTTACTTGGATCAACAATGTTTAGGATTGGAGCACTAGTGAAATGGAGTTTCTTCTAATTCTTTGGAAGCTACTCTCACATTGTTCAATCCACTTTGGAACTTCTTCTCCTTCCTTTGCAAGGAAGTGATAGCATGAGCTATCCTTGAAAATCTGGCTATGAACCTCCTATAATAGCACGCCAGACCCATAAAAGATCTAACCGTCACATTTCTTGAATGTGGCCGCTCTTGGATAGCTGTACCTTCTCGGGATCCTAGCAGTCCCTCTTAGGATATAATGTGTCCCCAAGTAATGGATGCGCTTTTTAGTGGAAATATGAGCACTTTCGGTTTTGCGTAAAGAAGATGGTGTTCTCTCAGCACACCTTAACTTTCCCATTCTAAGATGTTGTTAGTGTTCTTCCTCTGTCTTGGGTACGCAAGATATCATCCAAGAATACTATGACAAAATTGTCCGGATAATTTCTAAACCTCCATTCATTAAGCACATGATAGCGAATTAGTTGGACAATCAAACTGACGGCACCAATGAAGCTCATAGTGACCATATCTTGTTCTAAAGTACGGTCTTGATGATGTATTCATCTTTTATCCTCACTTGATGATATCGAGATCGAGAGAAGATCTATTTTGAAAATACTTTCGCATCCCTCAACTGATCAAGATCATCCAATCCTGCTTGGGAGGATATTTGTTAACCCGATGAGAACTTTATTCAACTGCAGAAAGTCAATGCACAACCTCATCTTCCCATCTTTCTTCTTTAAATGGGGTAGGTCTCCCCGGTATTTGGAGATGAATGTAACCTTTCTTTAGTAGCTCTTGAGCTGCAATTGCAACTCTTTATTTCGAGATTGTGCTCATTCTATAAGGAGTTTTTTTTGAAGCTAAGGTGTTCGGGCGGTAGATTTATAGAAAGAATTAATATAATTGAGGAGGTAGATCCGGTACCTCACAGTACATCTTTGGAATTATTTGAGTACTAGTGTTAAATTTGATACTACATCTTGGGATGCTTCTTCCACTCAAGCTACAAATAATTGGCCGGTACTTCGGTAGCTTTATTTTTAGTTGCATGGCTAAGATTTCTCTAACGACCCGACTCTGGGAATTCCTTGGATTGTTACGGCGATTTCCCTTTTTCGTTGAGGCATGTGAACCTCTTGTTCTGGCAATCCAGAAGGGCATGGTCCTGGTCGACCAGTCCATCCTAATTAAGTAATCATATGAGCCCTAAAGGAAGAATGTTCAATTGAACCTTGATTGCTCATTCCTTTCATGTCCAGCGAACAAGATTTAACCAATTCAATGACCTTTCTCTTGGTCCCTGTGGCCAGCTAGCACTAACCAGACTTCTCATGTTTGCTCCTCATTAGATGCAAATTTTTCCACAACCCTAGGATCTACATAGCTATGGATAGCCCTTGAATCAATTAAAAGAATAATAAGAGGGGTGGTTCTTCAGTCCTTACCTTCCACCAATCATGTCTGATTGAAATTCTTCTTTCTTGTTGTCCAACAGCATTAGATCCCTCGACATTAGCGCCCACTTATCCTCCTTTGTTTCAACTGACGGTATGTCACGGGTTCTTGTACCATTTTATGGGGACAATCACCATTGCGTGGAACCTTGACATCCCCCAACGAAGATAGGCGATGGATCTTTATCTTTAATGCCTCTTGATCCTTTGCAAGCTCTCTAAATGATGGTACATTTCGTGATCTTCGAGGAAGGAAACGTAAGCCATACGCCTGTTCTTTCTTAGAAACCTCTTACGGTCGTCCAAACCCCTTAGAAGGGTAGGCTTTTTTTTCTTTGTTACATTATGGCATTTAAGCCTTCTTATCGTTTCTTATTGGGATCATCATATTGAATTTTCTCAGCAATATAAGGTGGAAGTCCACTCAGATAACTCTGAATATTTACTTGATTTTCGTCTTTGATAAATGGGGTGCTACTTATGTTCCGGAAAATTACGTTCATACTCATCCATGGTCATCTTGCCCAACTGAGTTGAGAGAACTCCTTCAATCTTCGTCATATTATCTTTTGATCGGGGTATTTCTTCTCGAAATACCTCTTAAATTCCTTCAAAGTGACCTCTTTATCTCTACGTGTGTTGCACTTGTACAAGTGATCCCACCACATGGATGCTTTTCCCATTGCAATTCTTCCTTGCATGGGAAGAATAGTGCAACAGGTTGAGTATTTATTCGGCCTGCCAAGCAACCATGTCGGCATCTTCCTCCTTCTTATGTTCTCCATCGAATCTTGGAGGTTTAATCTTGTTCATCTCTCCTTTCAATTCCTCTCTTCTAGATTTTTGTTTTTTACATTTAGGGATGGGCTTGAACTATGTGTCTTCTTGTCGAGCGTCTTTGGGGTATTGACTAAGATGTCGAATTTTACCACTCCTGGGCCTACTTCTTCTCCATAGGTTACGCAACCGTCGTGCTTGAGTCTCTTCACCTTTTTGAGTTTCTTCTCACCAATTTCTTTTTCCGGGCTCTTCAACTTGTTTTCGTGAATTCACCACAATAGATCCTTGGATTTTCAGAATTCGGCTATATATTTCGTGAGCTGGGCATCTTTCTGCAATCTTCGATGAGTTGCATCATATGTTCTTGCTTATCCATCTCTTTTTCGACGCCCGGTACAGTTCGATCCTTTGACTCCTAGGTTAACATACTTTCCTTCATGTTCGTCTTAAAACGAGGGTAATCTGCACCTTTTCCCCCTCCATACTCGGCGTTGATTAAGCGGAATTCTGGCCTTCGTCGAACTATGCACAGGTGAATTCAAAATTTGTCCGAGGCCATTAAACTTTATCAGAAAATCCACAACGATAATTAATACGAACAAGAGCGAAAGACATTTCAACTTCCCAAAGTTTTACGAGTTGTTTTGTGCCGCAATTCACGGGACTTAGCCCGAGTTGGACTCTGGGTCTCGAAGGTCGGCCCGATTAAATGCAGCATAAGTCACCCGCGCGCGCTCGATCTTTCAGCGAGTTCATTGAGTCGAAAACCGACTCGACCACTCTAGCGAAGTCGATGCAGGATGCGATACGGGTATGGCTCCCTCGCTAAGCGTCTGCTACGCATGGCCCAGTAGCCCTAGGGCGGTGTAGCACCCTTCGCTATTTTCATAGCCGTGCAGGTGTAGTTGAACTCGTGCCTCTGCGTTGCGATCTTTCCGAGAGACCACGATAGGTCCAATATTTGAGATGACTCCTCCCTCGGCGGACTTAGCTGCAAAATTTCGCAACCTGTAGCTGCGGTTGAGCCGTCGAGCTTTCACCCCTCTATTCCGCGAACTCCTGAGATGTGAGAATTCAATGGAGTATCAGCACCACTATCTCGAACAGCAGCGTGTCCACCCGTCGTTACGCGGGTCCCCACCTTATGCTCTGCGCCATGCGACCGGAACCCTCGTCTCGGCGCTGCGACTTCGGTCTGCGCCAATGCCGGGAATTCTGGAATCCGGGGAGCTTAGATGCCACTGTATTCCACTCGGTAGCCTCGCTACCATTACACTTGTCCTCAAGCTGGCCGGGTATCTACTTCGCGTCTAGCGACGTGAAATTATCGAGTCCTTTTCTTGCGGGGCTCAGGCCTACGATCCGATCGCGGATCGATGGTCCTCCCGTGATACGGATAGAATGACTATTTTCCTTCTCGCTTCTCACTACTTCGCGACTTCACAAGTTTCAATATCGAGCTCTCGTGCTCTTACTCAGTCCACGAAATAAAGCGAATTACTTTATCCGCCCGGACCTAACCACGGTGTCACCCTTCACTGCCAGAAGTGGCAAATTGGGTACGTTCATGAGTCCCGCGTCGCTTTCAACGAAGTCATTGGGTCCCACCTCTCTCAAAGCTAGTCGAGACTTCGCCCTAAATACTAAAGGTTTATCGCGGGCATCTCCCAACCAGTCCAGCGGTGGCCGGGTTTTGAGATCGATGGCTCGGGCCGGATTCTGACCAAATCGAGATTCCCGGTATCAGCGTTTTTCCAATCCCTTATGCAATATCCAAAGGCTTTAAAACCTTGTACGTTTTTCCATCTGATGGTCACGAGGGCTTGCCTTCCCTCTCGAGCCGGACCCTAGGTTCTAACACCGTGGTGCTTAGAGACCTATCTCCCGAGGGCCATAGACCACGCAGAACAGTTTCAGCTAAACCTCTGAGTTCTTAATAAAAATAAAAAATGTATCAAAGTGTCTCCTTACGGCGAACAAACGGGGTCGAAATTGGTCCTCAGACTCAATTTCCCTCGCATTTCTCGATTGAACCCATCAGCCCATCTAGGCTCGGTGTGAAATATGGCTCTATTTTAATTTGTAACACCCCTTTTAGGTCATCCACAGTTCTACATTCGCTCTAATACCAATTTGTAACACCCCTTTTCAGTCATCTACCCAGGGATTCTACACACTACTGGATAGTTAAGTCAGATTTATCTGTAGCACACCTTGGCTACCGTGTAAGTGATACTACGCGGAATAACACATTCTCATTCATTGTTAATTGCATGCATTTAAGCAATGAAATACGTTTATTCTCAGAGTAAGCATAAGAGTCATTTTAACATAAAAACTCCATGGCAATTACATTAATCCAAATACACAGCAAAATGCATGATCATTTTAATACACAGAGATACAAAGCATATTGATAAAAATGTGATAAAACATAGTTAAACACTTATCTTGTAACAGTGGTGAAATCCACCAACCAAGTGCAGGCCTTCCATGAACCACCCAGCCTTAGACCACACTGCTCATCAACTCAGCAGTGGATCACCCCCGAGCTGGGACTGAGCTCCACCCCAAGGCAAGGAATTCTAGGCTAGGCTGAGGTTACAGGGAAAAAACACAGAAGTATCTGGAAAGGTTCTTCCCAAAGATGCCATCTTACACCCACTACTACCAGACTCTCATTCCCCACATGCCTGTTCCACCCGGGAGTATACACCTTCACACGCACAGTCCATCGGTGCTAAACTCCCTCTTTGGGTCTCGACAACAGGCCAGATCAGGAAGTCTCAGAGCCTAAAGCTGGTGCTGGACACTCTCTGGAAGAAGCCTCTTCCAACAACATCCACCTCCCTCACCTAGAGAGAGATCACACACAGGCACAATTACAACCTGAGTTCTGGATAGCAACTCCCGCGCTAATCCATATGGTGTTGATTTTCGGAATTGCGTGAGAAGCAATTTCCGCAGGGAATTTGCACAGATTCTCTGGTGCAAAATGGGAGGATGAATCAAGCTTTTCAGCAACTGAAAACAGTCTTCTCGGCTCTCCCCACAGAGGGTGTACACGGGTTTGCAGAGACATACACAGGCTCTCTCGTTCCCCCCCCGGCAGAATCCGTTTCCCCTCTGCCCTGCCCAGGATAGACTCCCCCTCTGGTGTCGGGAATGCATGACAGACAATCCACGCAAGGGTCAACGCGGGTTCAGATGGCTCAGAATATGTACGAGGGTGTTTCTGTAGGGGTCAGATCCGTTCCTCTTGGCAGTCCGTGAGTCGAAATGGAGAAGAGAACCCCCAACATGGCTCATCGCGGATTTTATTGCATGGTCAGAGTTGACATTGTCGCCCACACGACTGCATGCGTTCCGGTAACGTGCGTGCCTCCCACCATTTGGAAATCACATATCCTTTCAAAAAGGACTTAGGTTAAAACATATCATACACATATCGTTTGGATTAATATTAAAATATTATTCCCAAGGCTTAAGCCTTCTAGGCTCAACACTTAGCCCCTTTTTTTTCCCACCTCGAGTTCCTAATTCCTTGCCCACTCTGTGGATGCTCAGTCCCCCTTCACTCATTCATCGTGGTCGGTCTGCACCTGGCGGTGTTTATATTTTATTAATCATTCTGCATACATACAAGTACATCAACAGGCTCCTGGCCTTAAACACTTAGGCTCCCTGGGCTAACAAACACATAAGCCTACCAGTTATACAAAACTTAGCTCACCAGCCTATAAAACATAATTACAATTCCTTTCAAAATATGGTTTACAACGGGGCTCGGCCTTGGGGACACTACAGGGTTCCCAAGGGGAAATTACCCATGTTTATGGATTTAACCCATTTTCCTAAATCTATTATTTTATATGAACCTACCCATTTTTGATTGAGTGTTTCCAAAGCCAATCATTAAATACATGTAAGAGGGTGGGTGTGAGTGGTCACATCCTGAAGTTATTGGGAACATGGGGGTTGAGTACAATCAACTTGGGGAAGAGTGTAAGTCAAGAAAGGCAAGAAAAAGAGAGGAAAATTCGTATGGGTTGGGACAACTGTTTGGTAGTTTTCTCAGTTAGTCAAGTCTATGCATGGAAAGGTGACAAAGAGAAAGAAAACAGAGTTGGAAGTCGATGCAGCCTTGAAGGGAAAATTCTATAGAATGTTGGAGCACAATTGGAGCGAATTGGAGCTGGAAAAATGAAGAGCCAGGTTGTCAGGCCTAAAGAGTGAACTCCTGGGTGAGTTTCACTGAAACAACAAGTGGTTGTTTTTGGTTTGTTGATAGTTTTTCTAGCATCCATTTCCCTTTAATTCCTAGATGAGAGATTCCTACCTACCAGTGCGAGAGAGACCCTGATAAATGAATGGAACATTCCTTAGGTTATCCCTGATAAATGGATGGTACATCCCTTGGGTTATCCTTGATAAACTAATGGTTCATTCCTTGGGTTGGGAAGGTCAGGAGGAAGAG
This sequence comes from Picea sitchensis, assembly GCA_010110895.2. Classification (NCBI taxonomy): domain Eukaryota; kingdom Viridiplantae; phylum Streptophyta; class Pinopsida; order Pinales; family Pinaceae; genus Picea; species Picea sitchensis. Next base: position 200,692 of record SNQJ01S0001584.1, read on the forward strand.
AGCTAGTGGAAAAGTCGGGATAGTTGTAGGAGAATATTAGTTAGGTTGAGAGATTTATGAGATGTGAGTGGATTCTGAGAGACCACCCTCTTTTGTGGATTGCTAGCCTCATCTCGGGGGTGTCTGTCTCTTGACATTTGGAACAGTCAGTCTATGATTGTGTGGAACTTCCATCCCAAGTAGTTGGTTGCACGATTCATGTTTAAATATAAGTGTTTTATCTTGTACTGAGTTAATTACATGTGTTATTGTTGTGCATGAACTCTACGTGAATGAAAATGACTTATATGTTGTTGTAATGAAAAATTTAGTTGTATCTCATGTTGATTATTAACATGCTTCAGATGCATATGTTTTATGGTTATAGCCATAGCTAAATCTATTATAAATTGTAGTTGTTGGCTATGAGAAAATGGATAACATCAAAAGGATTGCTTTAATTAGCAGAAGTTTCATGTTATGTGTATTCCACACGTACTGTTTCCTAGTGGGAGGCTAGTTACGTTACATAGTGGTATCAGAGATAATAAAGATAATTTTTTTACGTGACGTGGCTATCTTGGGTGGCTAGGTACATTACATAGTGGTACCAGAGCCTAGTTTTCAACACTGAGCCTGCATGGGCCATTTAACAAAACATAGAAGTGAAATTACAGAGTTGGCAAGCAAACTTTCTAAAAAAATGTTAAGAAGAGTTCATTTTCAAGTTGTTTGACAAAATGTTTACGGTGTTTCTGTGGTAAAATCGGGAGCAACCTTGGTGCAATGGATGAAATTGGGCAAAAGCCCCAATTTCGTGTAGCTAAATAATGACAAATTTGAAGTGAAAGAGTCGAATTTGAAAAGAAATGAACAAATTTTTATGTGAAGGGCTTGATTTTTGTATTGAGCTTAGTCACAAATCTTTATTGGTGACCCAAGAAGGAATTTCAATTTTGGGAATTTGAGCATTTTTGCAATTTTGGAAAATAGGCGAAATTGGAAAAATTTTGGTATTTTTTCGTACGTTGATGTCAACATGACGTGGGGGGGGGGCACAAGTCAACTGATGTGGTGGCAGGTGACGTGTACTACTATGGTGGCAGGTACATAGAGGTAAGGAGGTAAAAATGACTAAGTGTTGGGACTTCTCAGATGGACTTATGAAAATAAGGATTATGAGTCTGTGAGTTTGAGAGTCTGCGAATCCGCAAAGACAAAAAATGGCTAAGTGTTGGGACTTATTATGAGTTCATGAGTCTGCGAGTCCGTGAGTTCGAAAATATAGAAAAATATCTAAGTGTTGGGACTTATTATGATTCCATGAGTCCGCGATTCCACAAAGATAAAAAAATGGCTAAGTGTTGGGACTTATTATGAGTCTGTGAGTCCGTGAATCCACGAGTCTGCAAAGATATAAAAATGGCTAATTGTTGGGACTTATTATGAGTCTGTGAGTCCACAAAGATAGAAAAATGGCTCAATATTGAGACTTTTTATGAGTCGGTGAGTCCGCGAGTCCGCAAAGAAGTGGAAAAATGGTTAAGTGTTGAGACTTTTTGGATGGACTTATGAAAGGGAGAATTATTCTTTCATGAATCCTCAAGTTCGTGAGTTTGTGAGTTCATGAAGATGGAAAAATAATCTAAGTGTTGAGGCTTTTTGGACGGAATTATGAAAGGGATAATTATGTTTTCATGAGTCAGCAAGTCCGCGAGTTCTCGTAGATGGAAAAATAATATAAGTGTTGAGGCTTTTCGGGTGGACTAATGAAATAAATAATTTTGATACATTATGGGAACACAATTGTACATAATTTCATGGATCTTGTTAATTATTTTAGCCTAATAAATTTTGTTGGCTGCAAATTTTGCAGAATTAGAGGTACATAAAGAAACTTTAGTTCTTATATGAGGACTAGAGTCATGGAATATTCTCAAGGATCTTACAACCATGAGGAAGAGTTCAGAGGTCTGTATATCAGCATGGGGAATGTTGAGACATAGAAAAATTGAAGAAGAGATAGGAAAGATCCTGTCACTATGAGAAGTCTGCATAGGGAAGTACAAAGCTATAGGGATGATAATGAAAGGATTATAAAGGATCAAAAAGAGATACTTCAGAGCTTGAACATGTTTCATAAGAAAGTTAACAAATATTTTGGCACCAAGCAAGCAACTAGTGCTAGACAAGTATCAACATCTAGATCCCATAGAAAAAGGGATGATCATGGAAATGATAGGAATTCAAGAAGAATGAGAAGGATCCATCATTCTACAAGGAAGTACACTAGAATAAATCATGCAATTTCAGGACTAGGAAGCATCCCAAGTGTGTCTCATGTTTGGAGGAAAAGAAGAAGGCACAAGGAAAAAAATTTGCAAGGTGAACTTGGAAAAATAAATCCACCTACTTTCAATGGTGAGCACAAGAAAGGAGAAGAGGCAGAGGCCTGACTATTGGAAATGAAGAAATATTTCCAGTTGCATGACTACCCATCTTGGGTAGAAGCTAGGATTGCCACCTACCACTTGCAAGGAAAGACATCCATGTGGTGGGATCAACTCCAACAAGACAAAAACCTCAATGAGAAGAGAATCTCATGGAGGCAGTTCAAAGAATATTTCTAAGATAAATATTTGTTCGAGCATTACTATAAGAGAAAGATGAAATATTTCTTTGAACTCAAGTTGGGAACCATGACAATGGAGGAATATGAGAAGCAATTCTTTGAGTTGTTGAAGTTTCTTGACTTCATCAAGGATGAGAAGGTTAAAATCCAAAGGTTTCTAAGTGGGTTACCCTCCTTCTATAGTGACAAGATTCAATATGACAAACCCAAGACCTTGGAAGAAACCATAAGGAGAGAAAGGTACCTTTATGACCAAAACAAAGGAAGGCCAATGTTCCAAAAGGTTTGTAATGACAAGATGAAAGAGAAAGAGGATCAAAGGAAGAAATGTTTTAAGCCACCCTTTTTCATAAATAACTCCCAAGCAAGTCAGCAAGGCCAGATAGTCCAAAATGATAAAAAGAAAGCAAATTCATTTGGAAAAAGGCCAAGGCAACAACTTGTTCAATGTTGGGGATGCAAGGGGAATCACTTATATAAGTACTTCCCTCATAAATGAGAAAGAATGAAGACTATCAACAAAATTCAGGAGGCTGAAACAGTGGAAGACATGGGAGGAAGTATGCCAAGGATTTATGTAGCCTTGTACAACAAGTAGGAAAAATATCAATCCCCCATGATCGATGTGGAAGGTAAGATTGGTAACCATCCCATAGCAATTTTAGTTGATTTCGAAGCTAGTCATAGTTACATAAATGCTAACATTGTTGAAATATTTCACTTGCAAAGAAGTAAGCATAAGAAATCTTGTCTAGTTCAGTTAGGCAAGGGGGATAAGAGAAATATCAATGAGTTGGTTAAATATTGTCAAATAGACATGAATGGACTCAACATGAAGGTAGATGTAAACATCATACCATTGGGTTCATATGACTGTCTAATTGGCATGGATTGGTTGGAAAATAATCATGTTGTCTTAGACTGTTACAACAAGACAATCACATGTCTCGATGAGGAATGGAAGCAAGGTAAGATTCAAGGCATTACAAGAGTTGTAGTTGTTAGAGAGATTTCAACTATGCAATTGAAGAAGAGCTTCAGGAAGGGATGTCAAATGTTTGCATACCATATGGAGGAGGTTGTTAAGTTTTATTGTTGTTATTAGGTTATTTCCAAATTTCATGAGCATTTAATGCATTTCCAAAACAACAGTATAAAGAGGATCACTGAAATAAACACAATCACAAGGTATGCAACATTTTATCCTGGGAAACCCTCATGGGGGAGAAAACCTAGCAAAAGATTCCTCAATAATAGATTGCCAATACAATGCTGGGACTAAAACCAAAACACCAAAGAAATACCAAGACTGAGCATGCGCCTCTCTTCTCCTTCCTCTTGCAACTGCAACTGCCTTCAAGATATGAGCACTAGATGAGTGAGTGAGTGTGTGTAAATGAGACACCATCCTCATATATAAATACAAGTGTGATATGGCACTAGGGTTGTGTCTCTTCACTTGGTTGAGATGACTTCTCCTAGAAGTGGCTAAAACCACTTTATAATTATTAGGGTCTGACTTTAAAAATACCACCATACAAATATAGTTTGACCAATCCACAAAATGGGATTTGACCTTATACAATACCTAACTTGATCAATACACAAAATGGGATTTGATCTATAAAACAATAACTCAAATATAATTAGAATATTCTTCGAAGTTACAATATTTCAACACTCCCCCTTAACGAGAAGAGTATTATACTGACATGAATCAATACAACATCATCAACAGAAGGAGAGGGAAACATCATCATCAACATCTAGAACAATGACTGACACGTCTATAAATCATCACAATTTTTTCTCATCATCAATATCATCATCGTTTACAACATGGAGCTAGAGTAAAATCATCATCATCATTATCATGAAGCTGAAAAATCAAGATCAATAGCACAAAGCTAGAACAAAACATCATCAACAACAATAACACGAGGCTGGAACATCATCATCATCATGTGGCAACATAATAAGACCGGTACATTAACAAAAGCATTTTGTGGTACTTTGACAGACCATCCTTATCGGAACTTCAGGATCTGCCCAAGAATCATAAGATTCCCTAGGATATAAAATCCTAACAAGATACCACATGGTACTCTGACAGACCATCCTTAACGGACCTTCAGGATATGCCCAGGAATAATAATATTCCCTAAGATATAAAATCCTAATTGAGCTACCACTATTGACCACAACTGGCATATACATGCATAGGTACTCTAACAGACCATCCATACTAGACCTTCGGGATCTACCCAGGGATGATTAATCCCCTAGGATATCAAATCCTAATGGATCTACCCGTTGTTGGTCAGGATACCATAGTATCATAAACATCACTCCCCCTTTCGAGGGATGTCCTTTAAGACTACACCAAGATTGTGTCGGAAGTACTCAAACTTCACATGAGACAGAGGCTTGGTCAAAACATTTGCAACCTGCTCATTTGTGCCAACATATTGGGATCTTTACAGCTCCCCTCTGTAGCATATCACAAATATAGTGGTACCATATCTCTATGTGCTTCAACTTATCATGAAACATTGGGTTCTTCGTCATCTTTATACAACTCTGGTTATCACATAGAATCATGGTAGATTGCATATCTAGATTGAACAGACTTGTCAATAAATTCCAAAACCATATGGCTTCACAACTGGAAGAACATGCTGCAATGTACTCTACTTCTGTCATGTTGAGAGAAATATTGGATTGCTTCTTGCTTTTCCATGAAGTCATGGATGACCCCAAACTGAAACAACATCTCAAAGTGCTCTTTATGTCTGAAGTACTTCCAGTCCAATCTGAATCAATATAACCATACAGTCTAAAGTCATGATCTCCAATATAACAGAGAGCATAATCCAACATACCCTTAAGGTATCTCATCACATGATTTGCAACTACAAGGTGAACACATTTGGGCTCCACCAGATACTGACTCAAGGTGTTCACAACAAACTATGTATCTCACCTAGTATTTGTCAGATACATCAATGATCCAATAATCTGTCTGTATAGAGTAGCATCAACCAACTTTGATGAAGTATCAACTAGGAGCTTCAAATTCATTTCCATGGGTGTGTTCATGGATTTACATTCAAACATGTCAAATCTCTTTAGTATTTCAATTGCATCCTTCCCTTGGTTAAGGAATATCTTATCTGGGCTCTGCCAAACTTCAATACCTAATAAATAATGCATCGGGCCTACGTATTTCATCTCAAACTCTATAGTGAGCTTCTTCTTGCAATCTGTGATGAGATTTTCTTCTCCTGTCAAGAATAAATCATCTACATCTATTAGCAATATAACTAGATCATCATTCATAACCTTGAAGTATAATTTAGGACTATCTTTAGTCTTGGTAAAGCCCAAGCTTGTGAGGAAACTATCAATTCTTCCATACCAAGCTCTAGGATATTTCTTCAACTCGTACATAGTTTTCTTCAACCTGCAAACATGAGTCTTTCTATATTCAACTTCAAACCCTTGTGGTTGTTCTATATACACTTCTTCTTCAATAACACCATTTAAGAAAGTTTTTTTCACATCCATCTCGTGCAACTTCCACTTCATTTTGGCTACAAGAGCTATGATGGTTATGATAGAAGTGTATCTGGTGACAAGAGAAAATGTTTCTTCATAGTCAATACCTTCCTTTTGAGAAAATCCACGAGCCACAAATCTTGCCTTATGTTTTTCAATATTTTCGTCTGTTGCATGTTTTATTTTGTATATCCACTTGGAAAATACCACATCTTTGTTCTTTGGTATGGGAACTACTTCCTATACATAATTATTCATAATGGAATGGTATTCTTCTGTCATGGAATCCATCCATTCTTTCTTATGAACGACTTCCTCAAAGCAAGTGAGTTCCTTTTCTATGAGATCACACATCAAGGCCATAACGTTGGAGAATGTCTTAGGTTTCTTGTTTTGTCTCATTGTTCCTTCTGGGGCACCATACTTCTCTGCATATTGAATAAGTTCTTTCTCCCAAGCTATATTTCTCTTGTGATAGATAGGCATACAGGGAGGTTCTTGAGATTGTATCATATCATGATCTTCTGGAATCTCATCATCAAGGGTAAATGAAACTTCCTTTACGGGTTCTACAGCTTTGGTAGATACATGTTATTCTTCATATACTTCTTCAAGATGGAACTCCCTTGATCTTTTGAGTGCTTCATATTCATCAAATGTTACATCTCTGTTGATCTCAATATGATGGTAACCTGGTATGTAAATTATGAATGCCTTAGAGACCTCACAATATCGAACAAATATTCCCTTCTTTCCTGAAGCATCCAACTTAGCTCTCTTTTCTTTTGGAATGTGTACAAATACTGGACAACCAAATATTTTGATATGGCTTACTTCTAGATTCTTTCCGATGAAAATTTATTCAGGAGTTTTGAATCCATGTGCATTATTGGATAATATGTTTTGGACATATATTGTTGTTCTTCCTACTTCATCCCATAAGTGCATTGGAAGATCTTGATCATGAATCATAGTCTTTACTACTTCCATAATCATTCTATTCTTTCTTTCTGCTACACCATTTTGTTGGGGATTATAGGGAGTGGTGAGCTCCCTCTTAATCTCGACATCTCTGTAAAATTTTCCAAATTCATTTGAAGTGTATGCTCCTCCATTATCTGACCTGAGTATCTTGATTTTCCTTTCGGAGAGGTTTTCTACCAATGCTTTGAATTCCTTGAACTTTCCAAGTACTTCATATTTTGACTTCAACAAATAAACCCAAGTCTTACGAGAGTAATCATCAATAAAATATACATAGTATACATACCCTCTTAGAGAGGTTTATGGAATTGGACCTGAACCTCATACATCTGAGTGGACAAGTTCCATAATTCCTTATGCTTTATTGTCTCTCTTTGGAAAAGTATTATTTATGTTATTTCCTTGTGCACATCCTTTGCATACACCTGCTTTATTAACCTTTAGTTCTGGTAAACCTTTAACTACCTTACTTACATATGGTAAGGCTTTGTAGTTTATGTGAGCTAGTCTTCTATGCCAAATTTCACAAGGACTTTCAGTAGAGTGAGTCAAAGATACATCTGAGTGACCCTTTAACTTGTACAAACCACCTTCTTCTATTCCAATAGAAACTACATATTCTATAGTTTTTCCTTTAGAGAACATAAGAACTTCACCATCTATGAATGCAAACCTAAAGTCTTTCTTATCTAGGGTTGAAATAGAAAGTAAGTTATTTTTCAAACCTGGTACATAGAGTACATCCTTCATTCTCATCGGAGTTCCTGAATAAAGTTTGTAGGCGATTTCTCCCATTCCTTTGATTGGATACTGATAATAATATCCCAGTGAAACTTTCTTGGGGGAGTCCCTCTCTATAAGTCTGGAGAGAGTGTTCTTTTGACCTGTCATGTTCTTAGAGGCACCACTATCTATGAGACAAGTATCCTCTCCAGGTGTTATAGATCCTGAGAGAGCGGAAAACAAAACATATTATTAAATATCTTCTTTAGCTAACTTTTTGGGTGGCTCATCATCTTCAGTTGCATGGGAATGATGTATTTTGTTATTTCTCTTATTTTATTATTCCCTTATAGTAGGACAATTCTTAGCAATGTTTCCCATCTTATCACAATGATAACATTGGTAGGAGGAGAAATCTTTTTTCCTTCTTTGATATTTCTAGAATCTCTTCGGAGAGTGAGAATATTTATGAAAGTGATCCTCCTTTTGAAAATGATACTTTCCCTTTCCACCCTTATCATGAGCATCTAGGGATTGATATTCATATCTTAATAGGATGACTTCTCGGTTGGCCACTCTTGCTTCGTCTTGAACACATTCTTCCCATAAACTGTCAAATTGGAGTTTCTCTTTTCTTGCACAAATAGTTTGGATGAAGGAATCCCAAGGTCTTATGAGACCATTAAGAGTTTTCATAATGAGTTCATATTGATCTAAGTTGTCTCCAATTGCCTCTAATTGTTCCTTGAATTGAGAAACCCTAGAGAAATAGTCTTGAATTGTCTCTCCTTTTTGGATCTTTCTATTCTTGAGTTGGGTTCTCAAGTTACTCTTCTGATTGATGTTATTTCCTTCATACATTTTGGTTAGGGCATCAAACATGCAATTGGATTATTATTAGAAGACACTTTAGGGGTCAAGTGGTATTTAATGGAATCTACAATCATTCTCTTAGCCTTAATCATATCCCTCTTATACTTCTCTTTGGCTGCATTTTCGTCGGGTTTAGTTACATTTTATTTTATGAATTTTGCAAGGTCATTATATTCAAGAATGAGTCCAATTCTGTACTTTTAGGCACATTAATTTTCCACACCTTCTAACTTGTCAACAAGCTTGGTGCTTCTAGACATATTGACCTAGAGTTAAGAAAATGACCAGAAAATGAAAGTGCTCAAAAAATGAAACCGAGCTTACCAGGAGATGCATTGGGTTGAGGTTAGTTTATTGTAGCTGACTGTTTTTGAAAAATCCAAGTTTTACCCCCTAAAACTAGACTTACACAGTTATGTACTGGTTCTTCTGGTACTAGTTTCAGTTTCCTAGTTTTCTTGTTTTTTGGTACCAATCAAAACTAGGGTTTGAATTTCTGGAGAATCCAACCACCGAAAAAGTTCTCTCAAGTTGTCAAAAGATGCGCTAGGGTAGGGTGCACTTCCTAAGGTGGTTTTTGGTAAAAAAATCCTCTTAAGTAAAAGTCCATAATTTTCTTGTATGAAAAAAGTACGTCTAGATACCCAGTGAACGATGCTCTATTTAGTCAAGATATGATACCATGTCAACTTTTACTACTGTTATTAGGTTATTTCCAAATTTCATGAGTATTCAATGCATTTCCAAAACAACAGTATAAAAAGGATCACTGAAAGAAACACAATCACAAGGTACACAACATTTTATCCTGGGAAGCCCTCATGGGGGAAAAAACACATCAAAAACTTTCTCAATAATAGACTGCTAATACAATGCCGAGACTAAAACCAAAAAACCAAAGACAAACCAAGACTGAGCATGCGCCTCTCTTCTCCTTCCTCCTGTAACTGCAACTTCCTTCAAGATATGTGCACTAGATGAGTGAGTAAGTGTGTGTAAATGAGACACCAACCTCACATATAAATATAAGTGTTAGATGGCGCTAGGGTTGTGTCTCTTCACTTGGTTGAGCCAAATTCTCCTAGAAGTAGCTAAAACCACTTTATAATTACTAGGGTTCGAATTTGCAAATACAACTATACAAATATAGTTTGATCAATCCACAAAATGGGATTTGATCTTATACAATACCCGACTTGATCAATCCACAAAAGGGAATTTGATCTATAAAATAATAACTCAAATATAATTAGAATATTCTTCTAAGTTACAATATTTCAATAGAGGCATCCAAAGATAAAGTGGCAAGCATTGAAGACCATTTAGTCTTGAGGGATTTTGAAGATGTTTTTAGAGAAATCCCAGGATTGCCACCAAAGACATTGATTTCTCTATCGATTTGGTGCCAAGGGCTTCCCCAATGCCTAAGACATCATACATAATGGGTACACCAGAATTGAAGGAGTTACTAATGCAGCTTGAAGAGTTGTTAAAAAAAGGGGAATATACTCCCAAGTCTGTCACCTTTGGGAGCCTCAGTTCTTTTTGTGAAGAAGAAGGATGGAACCTTAAGGTTGTTATTGATTTCATGAAACTTAATAAGGTTACCATAAAGAATAATTATATATTTCCCATAATTGATGATTTGTTTGATCAGTTCAAGGGTGCAAGAATCTTTTCAAAGATTGACTTGAGATCAGGCTATCATAAAGTAAGGATAAAGGAAGAATACATCATCAAGACAACATTCAGAATAAGATATGGGCATTATGAATTCACGATATTTCCATTTGGACTATCAATTGCCCCAATAGTTTTTATGTGTTTGATGAATGGAGTGTTTAGGGAGTAACTGGACAAGTTTGTGAATGTTTTTTTATATTATATACTCATATATTCCAAATTAGAAGAGGAACATGAGCAACATTTAAGAATGGTGTTACAAGTTTTGAGAGAGCACATATTATTTGCTAAGCTAAGCAAGTGCATTTTTTTATCAAAATAAGATTCACTACTTGGGGCATATAATATCAGAAGCAGGGATAGAAGTGGATCCTTAGAAGATAGAGGTCGTTAGAGGATGTCCAATGCCAAAGAATGTGATAGAGTTCATATTATTCACGGGTCTTTCCAGTTATTATCGAAGATTCATAAAAGGTTTTTCAAAGATTGCAAGTCCAATCACTTCTTTACAAAAGAAGGGTGTGAAGTTCGAATGGACTTCCGAGTGTGAAGAGAGTTTTCAATAGTTGAAATGAATATTGACAAGTGAACCAATATTGAATATTACATATCCAAACAAATAATTCATTGTGTGCATTGATGCATGCAAGGAAGGGCTTGGTGGAGTCCTTAGTCAAAAGGATCATGTGGTATGCTATGAGTCTAGAAAATTAAAAGACCATGAGAGGAATTATGATACACATGACTTGGAGTTAGCAACAATTGTACATGCATTGAAAATGTGGAGGAATTATTGCTATAGCGAGAAAACCCCCTATGGACTACACCAGGGTTCTAAAGTTCAGGCATAACTAACCATATAAAGTCTCCTACTTTTAACAACTATCCCGACATTACCCCAAAATCATACATAAAAGACAAAGTATAGGGATCTGGTAAGCTTACCTTAAACTTCGCATCCAGTGTCCATCCCTTTGCGCTCAGTTGTTTCTCGACTGCAGATATCCTCCCAAGTCCAACCTGCATTCACCAAAATACAAACAAGAAACTACAAGCATGCATTCTATATATGTATTAGTGGGTTATATATCATAACAAAAATACAAATAAATCATGAAGATTGAAGACATCATTTGGTGGGACAATTTTTTTTTTCTTTATATTAATCTCATAAAGTCACTTACAATATGAGACCGACAACTGCTCCTCAATCTCGGTCCTAGACTCCTCTTCACTGTGCACCAACTTCTTCGACGTATTATTCTCCTCTTCAGTTCTCTCTAGGGAGATGGCAAGGGTTTGCAATGGAGGAAAAAATGAATTCTAGCTCAAACTCACAACGTGGCTGCAAAATATTAGGGAAAAGGGGGAATACTTAAATGGGTAGAGTTTCTTTTCTCTCATGCTTCTTCTTTGAATGGGACCCCAACACCTTCTTTTATAGGCCAAAAAATATAGTTATTCGGTTGGGTGACCGATTATGGGCGGTCAAAAGGTTAGGTAATGGCCCAAAAACCTGTATCCCTTTGAAATTTTTATTTTTCGCGCTTTTTGTGAGTATACATGGGCTGTAATGGTGCAGTAAGCATGTGTACATGGGCAGTAGTGGTGCAGGGCATGTACATCTTCAAAAAAATGGTTATTAGAAGAGTTTTTCAATGATTGCTTGGCAAAAATAGCAAGTAAGATGGCTTGATGTCAGGTATGCATGTCTGGTGCAATTTAGGGTTATAACAAATGCCCCCTAATGTGTGAGGTCAAAAGATCATCTAATGGCCGAAATATATTACAAATATTCACCAACGTACAAAGAGAGTGAGCCCAGAGACCAGAGTTTAGGAGGTGCCATACGCAAAATGATAATTTGTCTCACTGAGACGGGCATACCCATGCTTGGGATGAAATAAAATCATGGCTGCCAATCAAATACACTGCAGATCCATGCCATATAACTATATAAAGTGTAGCCGCGAGTGTTGGCCCTTGACCAAGTTTTGAGGAACACTTGGTCATATTTGACCATTTTTGGGACTTCGATAGCTTGTCAAAGATGGAGCACAACGTGAAGCAGAAATCGTGGAAGCTAGACCCCTTATTTGGGTCCTTTTTGGGTTTTGGGGGATAATGTAATGGGAAAGGGATGTCAACCCATGGGTTTACCCATGCTTAGGCCCACTTTTGTATGTATAAATAGATATGAAGTAGATGTGAAGTAGGTGTGATTGCTTAGTGCAATTGGTAGTGCATCTATGTGATGTTGAATAAGTGCTCTGTGTGAACTGTGTAAGGCTTGCAAGGATAAGTGCAAGTTACTGTGAGTCTGCTATAGGAAGCTAAGTGTTGTAACGCAAGGTAGAAGGATCTAGCGAGATGCACAAATCTTCTATCCTATGCGAAGAGGGATTTGGATGGCTTTGTGCTATAACCTAATTAATTGTATCTAATACAGAAGAAGACTTTGTGGACGTAGCCCCAGGGTGGGGGTGAACCACGGTAAACCTGTGTGTTGTGCTTTGTGCCTCGACCTGATGTGTTTGTCTCTTCCTTTGCTAAGTGATTTGATGTGTTTAGATAGATCTATTTATGCTTTTTTCTTATGAGATATGAATGAATGTTAGATCTAGTATGTAAGATGCTTAGTGCTTGATCTGCCAAATCTAATCTATCTTGTTGTGGCTAAGTGCTGAATTATCTTAGATCTAAGTACATATTGCGATGCTTTGTGCTATTTGAGAAGTATCATAAGGGTTGAATATTGATGAATAATATATGCTAGGTGATTGCTAAGTGTTATAATCATAGATCTGTGTCCTATCTAAGGTTGTAGACACATGAGTCTCGCAACCACCCCTGCCTCTACCTCAGGTGAGACTTCATCTGCTTCGTAGGTGTTTCCGAAAGGGCCAATAGTTAGGGTTTTGTTGGTGCACTATTGTAGCGTTGAACTCTAGGTATGCCCCTGTGCCAACAAATGGTTCCGTTGATGCGACCTGAAACAGTGATTGCTGGGAACTAAGCAGAAGAAGCTTTGTGCAAAGATTCACCCTGAAATTGTGAAAGCTCTATGTGTGGATCTATACCCTAGTGCACAGTGATCCACTTGATCTAAAAAGATCTATGCTGAAGAAGGAAGGATAGATCTAAAGGGAAGAAGTCAGATCTGCAAGAAAAGAGGTTGATACTAAAGAAAAGAAGTAAGATCTGTAAGCTCTGTGCTCTAATAAAGGTAAGAATAGTTAAAAGTTCTTAGATATGGAAGCTTTGTGCCTTGTATAAGTAAAAGAAGTGAAAATTTTGTTTCTAAAGTATGGATTTAGGTATGCTTGATGGATTTTGTCCTAGCTTGAAAACTGGGGCATTGTTAGATGAAAGAACGTTTGATATGCATAGCTCTGATAAGTACAATGATAGATATGTTATACCTATGCATAGAAAGAATTTTTGGACTAACCAATGGATGCAGGACCCTAGAAAGAAATTTTTCCAGGCTAGCCATTATGATCCTAGTTCGCAGTATAAGAAGAGTTGGGGATCATTGAAGAGAAAGAGAGGATTAACTCTTTGTTACAGTTGTAGAAGACGAGGACATCTTGCTAAGGAATGCCCTGGGAGAAACCCTAGTTGCCTCTGTTGTAAGGCTATGGACCATGAAGTACTAGATTGCCCTAGAATGATTGCTAGACTTGAAAAGATGAATATGGAGCAAGCAAACTCTGAAGGAGATCAAGAGAATAAGATTACAGAAGAACCCTAGAAAGAATCAGAGATTATGTTACTGAAAATGAAAGAAACCCTGGATGAACATAAAGATGCCAATTTGTTAGAGATCTTCAAAGAAAAGGAGAAAACCGAAGTAAGAATAGGAGACTTCGACATTGACTGTGCTCTGTATGAGTGATCCGAATGGATCTCCGCACATGAAAGAACTTAGCGCCATGTTGATTTCAAGGTGGCGACAAAAGTGTTTAAGTGGATTTAAAATGATGCTTTCTTGAGTTTTATTTCTCATGCATTTAATTATGCATTTGTGGGAAAAATACTTTATGCATTTTTCATATTAGTTTGATTAATGCTTTATGAAGTGCTCATGCATTTTATGAGCTTTAATAACTCATGCATTATTATTATTCACTTGTAATTAAATGATTAATATTTATTAATTATGGAAATTGGTTTTCATGTGAGAAACCACCTCACACCA
>SNQJ01S0001584.1:222108-235115 GCA_010110895.2 Picea sitchensis
GGACATTTGGAATGGTACCCAACCAAACCGGTAATCCCACATTCAACCCAGGAATGTACAAAGTGGCCATCAAAGGGACACCAACGTTTCCGAAGAAAGGAAAAGCATAAGAATCCCCTGATGAAGGGGTTCCTTGGTTGGTATCATCTGAAACTTTATCCATGAAGATATGATGCACAAGCTCTCCCCTTGTGGGATCATTCAAGTCCATAAAAGTCTCACACACTAACTCTGAAGAACCAGTGTTATCAAAACAACGCCTATAAAGAGGCAACTCCACATTTCTAAGGGGAAGACCGAAAATTCCTCATGATCGGAGGAGTGGACGGTCTACCACCCTAGGTTAGAGACCCAAAGCAATGAATAACTAACTCACTGCGAAAAACTAGGGAGCACAGAGCACACACTAAAAATTCCTAAAGAAAAATCAAGCAAACGACTAACTAGTAGGAAGAACAGTTACGCCAACCAGCACTAGAGCAACTTATCGATGCAAGTGCAACTCGAACACGGAAGCACCCTCTAGGTATACTTTTCAAAGTGTGGCATGATGCATTCCCTAGGTACCATGGTATACCCTCGTAGTCACCTGTGTAAGTCCCTGAAACAAAGGCAACTAGGTTGCTAGCTCGCGAACAATTACCTGGCGGGTATAGTCGATAGTTAGGTGGACTGCAATGAGCAGGGTATCAAGCCCGAAACCTATGAAGGGTATCTAAAGAAAGTGTTCAAGAAGATGACTGAGGACCTTGAACGGATTCGAGACCCATGAAGCTCCGTGGCAAATGCGATCAACGAAAATTCCAAGACAAGTCCTCTATATGTTTTCCCCACTACGCTTGGTCCGACTTTAGAGGGGTTATCTCTGCTACCTTTCCGTACGTGACCTCGTGTTTAGCCCCTTTGTTAGAGGGGGGTCCCGGATAATTTCCACATTTACTGGACTTTAACACTCCCTAACTCATACTCTAATGTTTGATTTAATGACCTTGAAGAGTCTCCTCTCCAACCTAATTCAAGGCCCTAACCCTAAACAGGTTGGTTGACCCTACAAACATAAAAAGTCAAGTTAATTTTAATTAGTGTTATTTTTACTGGCTTGATTTACTCAAAAAGGGAGTGGTAGTGCAATTGATGTTGTTAAGACTCTTGCGAAAATGAAACTTACAAGAACACTAGCAAATAAGGATTATCTTTCTTATTTTTCTTTTGAAATACTTTTTAAAATTAGAAGAAAACACAATGCTATGCTAATTTCTTTTTCTTTTTCAAATAACAATGCAAAGCAGATGCCAAGAAAGAAAGAAACCTAACAAGATATTTTTTTTATATTTTCTTCCAATCAAAGAAGAAATAACAAAAGATTCTAAAAGAAACTAACGAATCCACGATTCATGCCCCCCCGACCATGAGGGGGGATTTTTTTTTTAAATGCAACTCATTTTTCTTGAAATTTCAAGCTAAAAATAAGGAAAAAAGAAAGGAAACACAATAAATATTTAAAAAAAAGAAAAGAAAGCAAACTAATGTCAAACCCAGGCTAAAGACTGTAACAACAAAGACTAGTACCAGATACAGAAGACCCCTGAGAAGTATGACTTCAAACAAGGAAGAGGATGACTGCCTCTTCTTGAAAAAGACTTTCTTGACACAAGCATGCTACTGACACTTAAGTAGCCTGCGTATGTATGTGGGATGTCCAAAGGTAGGATGCGTATGTACGCGCGCAGACCCACTGTAGGCTGCGTACACCTCTGTAACTTCTCTAAAAAAGAAAAACAACAGTCAAGCTGACAAGGTTGGGAGTACTGGTATGGAAGACCAGAATCCCTTAAAGACTCAGATACTTACAGAAACTCAAAAAAGGCAATTAAACCAATTAGAGAACCCAAAATATCCC
This sequence comes from Picea sitchensis, assembly GCA_010110895.2. NCBI lineage: Eukaryota > Viridiplantae > Streptophyta > Pinopsida > Pinales > Pinaceae > Picea > Picea sitchensis. Next base: position 224,009 of record SNQJ01S0001584.1, read on the forward strand.
CTAAAAACCCTAGAGGCTCCCTAGTATGGTCGCTAATTCAGATATAGTAGGAAAACACCCTACGGACTACACCAGGGTTCTAAAGTGTAGGCAGAGATAAACGTCTAAAGTCTCCTACTTTTAACAACTATCGCAACATTACCCCACAATCATACATAAAAGACAAAGTATAGGGATCCGGTAAGATTACCTTAAACTCCACGTCTAGTGTCGATCCCTTTGTGCTCAGTTGTTTCTCAACTGCATATCTCCTCCCATGTCCAACCTACATTCACCAAAAGACAGACAAGAAACTACAAGCATGCATTATATATATGGATTAGTGGGTTAGATATCATAATAAGATTACAAAAAAATCATGAAGATTGAAGACATCATTTGGTAGGACGAAAACAAGTATTTCTTTATACTAATGTCACAAAGTCGCTTACAATATGAGACCAAAAATTGCTCCTCAAACTCGGTCCTAGGCTCCTCTTCATCGTGCACCAACTACTTCCATGTATTCTTCTCCTCTTCAGTTCTTTCTAGGGAGATGGCAAGGGTTTGCAATGGAGGAAAAAATGAATTTTGGCTCAAACTCACAATGTGGTTGAAAAATATTGGGGCAAAGGGGGAATATTGAAATGGGCAGAGTTTCTTTGCTCTCATGCTTCTTATTTGAATGGGACCCCAACACCTTCTTTTATATGTCAAAAAAGATAGTTATTTGGTTGGGTGATCGGCTATGGGCAGTCAAAAGGTTAGGTAACGGCCCAAAAACCCATATCCCTTTGCATTTTTTATTTTTTATGCTTTTTGTGAGTATACACGGGCTATAATGGTGCAACAAGCATGTGTACATGGCCAGTAGTGGTGCAGGGCATGCATATCTTCAAAAAAATGGTTTTTAGAAGAGTTCTTCAATGATGGCTTGGCAAAAATAGCAAGTAAAATGGCCTGATGCCATGTATGCATGTCTGGTGCAATTTAGGGTTATAACAATTATCTTGTGGGTAACAAATTAGAGCTAAGGACATACCACTATGGTCTGAAGCATTTTTTTGTACAACCAACACTAAATGTTAGACAAACTAGATGGTTGGAATTTCTGAGTGAATATGACTTTGAAATTAAGCACATAAAGGGAAAGGAAAATCAAGTGGTTGATACACTCAACAGGAGAGCTCATGAAGTGAATATTGCAACTATTAGCATGTACCTGACAGATCTAAAAGACAAATTTGTCACAACAACAAATTCAGATCAAAATTATTTAAAAATAAAAGAGACATTACAACAAAGTAATTTTCAATAGAAATTTAATTATTATGAGTTGAAAGAAGATGGAATTCTCATGTACAAGGGTAAGGTGTATGTGTTGAATTCCAACGAACTGAAAAATGCAGTGCTGAAGGAGATGCACAATGTGCCATATGTCAGGCACCCAGGATATTAGAAAACAATTGCAACAATAAGAAGCCAATATTTTTGGCCAGGAATGAAGAAAGAAGTGGCTAAGTACATAATCAGATGTCTAGAATGCCAAAATGTAAAGACAAAACATAGACACCTAGTAGGTTTGCTACAACCATTTCCCATTTCAGAATGGAAGTGGGAAGTGGTTACAGTTCATTTTATTACTAAGTTTCCCAGAATAGTGAAGCAACATGATTCCATCATGGTGGTGGTGGATAAGTTGACTAAAGCAGAACATTTCATTCTAGTAAATACTACACACAAGGCAACCAATATTGCATAAATTTATATGAAAGAAGTTGCTAGGCTACATGGGGTGCCTAAGGAAATAGTTTAAGACATAGATCCAAAGTTTACTTCCAATTTTTGGAAGGGTTTGTTCAAAGGCTTTGGGAAAAAATTAAATCTTAGCACAACATATCATCCAGAGTCAGATGGGAAAACATAAAGGACTAACAAAATAATTGAGGACATACTTAGAATGTCTGCGATGGATCAACCATCACAGTGGGAAGATTATATCCATTTAGTTGAATTTTCCTACAAAAATGGGTATCAAGCCTCATTGAAAATGAGTCCATTTGAGGCATTGTAAGGCAGAAAATGTAACACACCAGTGAGTTGGGATTATCCATCAGATAGAGCAGTTGTTGGGCCATAATTGATAAAATAGATGGAATATTATATGGAAAAAATAAAGCAGAATTTGAAGGCTTCCCAGGATAGGAAGAAAATTTATGCAAACATGAACAATTTTTTCATAGATTTTAAAGTGGGAGAACATGTGTTTTTGAAAGTGAAGGAAAAGAGAAGTTCACTATGATTAGGAAGCTACCCAAAGTTGGTAGCAAGATATTGTGGGCCTTTTGAAATATTAGAAAATATATGGATAGTTGCATACATGTTAGATTTGCATGCATCCATGAGAGTGCATAATCTATTTCATTTGTCATTGTTAAAGAAATATGTGCTTGATCCTAACCACATAATTGATTGGAATGTGATCCAAGTGGAGCACAAAGGGTATTTCCAAGTGGAACCAATACACATCCTAGACTGAAAAGTCAAAATGATTTGGAACAAATCCATAGGGATGGTAAAGGTTCAATGGAACTGTTATGGTTGTAACAACCCTGGTTAAATAGTTGCATAGGGTTTATTAAGTATAATTAATTAGATAATCTAACTGTCCTAATACGTTTTAGTTAAACAATGATTATTTCTTAATAATATTATTTATTTATTAATTAATTGTTCATATCTGTTGATGATTAATTAATTAATTAATTGACTCATTAAAGATTTGAGTAATAAATTAAAGGGGCTTAATAACTTTAAATTATTAATAATAAGACTTTACATATGTAGGGGGGAATGAAGCATTAAATGGAGGATAAGGTAATAAATGAAGGATTATGAAAATTTGAGGAGGAAGAATTATTTTGGGGAGTGGAGGACTGTATTTCTGTTTTGCATATTTTTTTGGTGTTGGGATTTTGGTTTTGGAGTTTTGGTGAACCATTGCAAGGGGCACTGGGTTGCTGGGGGTTTTGGGCATGGGGGCTAGGATTCCTTACGGTATCCTGGAGCTAAGGAGCTGGACAGGCTTCTCCTAGATGGCTAGTTGGTTAGTCAGTTTGGGAAGGGTTTGGTCAATGCAGCAGGCTGGGCAAGGCAACAGGGAGGACAACCAGATAAGAGAGAGTTTAGCATCAGGAAGAGGTATTTTATTTATGAATTTGTTGAGTTATGTGATGATTATGTAAATTATTAGCATGCTGTTCGTAAATTTAATTTATGCTGCTTATATGTTGAATGAAAGAAATTACTTATTGTTCTGCATAGAAGTAATCTTATCTGTTAAAATTTATGAGATTTAATATTATCTGTTAAAATTTATGAGATTTAATAGGCTAATTAAATTTAGGTCTCTACACATGGTATCAGAGCCCTAGTTTAAAAACTTAGACCAGGGCCTACCCACCTACCCAATTTAAGAATGAAATTGTTCCCACCCAGAAATTTAAACAAACCTAAATAATCTGTAAAGGGTAAATATATTTATATTGAAAACAACCCAGGGCCCTGAAACCCTTCAATTAGATGAAAATANCATCTATTATAAAATAATGTAAAACATATAAAAAAAATTAAGGTGTAGTGAAAATAGAGTAAAGGTAGTAATAATACAAACCCTTTGAACTAAACCATATATGTTCATTCACCACACATACCTGTAGAGATTTATAGGATCAATGAAGTTGGAGCAAGCCGATGTGGGGATTGGCATTGCTTTATGTTCGGTCTCAGTATTCGTTTTCATGAATATTGAATAGGAACAGGAGCAATGGAAATTAAGAACGAAAATTAGCTAACAGAAAAGCCTAGCATCGGCAGAAAAAAAATTAAAATTGAATAGCGACTAAAGATTTCGAGAATTCTATGCAAATGGGTTTTCATGGACGTATACTGAATGAAATTTTCAAATCTTTTCTTTCAGAAGAAGAAACTTGAGATAAAAACATATGGCGGTCTCCATCTGGATGTGGTACCAATTGTTTATTAGTGCGGCCTCAAATTGCTTCATTAAATTCAGTGGAACAATCTGACATGCAATCAACAGAGAACAAGTTTGCATTGGTATATACTGTTTATTTTGAGTTGTTGGGTGGAAGAACAAATAATTACAAATATTTTTTTGTAATCTTAGAATGATCATGGACAAAACAAACCTAAGAATGATCGTGGACAAAACCAACCTAAGAATACCACTAAAACCACTGTTTCAGAACTTCTTGCGAGCGTTGCACCTGTCAAAAAAAAAAACTCTAACCCTTGAGCGATTTTACTATCCTATAAACCAACATATCACACTTGAAATAAAATTTAAAATATTTTCTTCACGGGTTTACTCATTGGGTGTAATCCATAATCGATCCACAATGAATGTGTAATCCATAATCACAGATTTGAGTCTATGCTCACTGTAATTAAAATTCTTTGCATCAATAGTTTGGCGATATTCTTTGCCTTTGTGAAAGTCCCAATGAATCTGAACCCATCAACCTTTTGTCCATGTCATCAACACACACTGTATGCATGAATAACACATCCCAAAACCCTTATAAAGTCTTAGTGCACAGATATTTAATACCAGTGAGGATAAGCTTAAATCTCCAACTTGAAATAGATTGACCCACTCTTTGTCTCGAGGGGATATTCCAACTTGTATGTGGAGAAGGGGTAGGTTGCTAAATGCGTTAGAACATTATGCCCATGCACCATGCCGTGACCAGGAGAGGAGACCATAACGGGCATCCTTTGCAAACCAACGCCCATGGACCAAAGATGTTCAGTATGCGCCCAACACACCGTCCAAGCCACAAGCTCCAAGATCCATGCACCACCTGCACATACCACATACCATCACGAGTTAGCAAACAACACAGAGACCAGCGCCAAGCCCACGAGACGCGCAAGGCATGAGATGTGCGCAATATCATACAATATACAAGCTAGTGACCAAGTGCCAAGAAACAAGGAGGAGGAGCCCAAGATTACGAGCTAATGCATCTACCAAAATCCACAGTCACAAACCACAAAGCCGAGAGCTAACACTAAGCCCATGAGGCCTTACCTTGCGAGCTAAGCACACAACACACTAAACAAGCATCAACACATCAAAGCCCGAGTCTAGTGCCAAGCCAACAGAGGAGTTCATACACTGTGTGGATGTGGTTGATCCTCCCGGGGCATTTCGTTCTCTCTTACGCTCTTACTCAGGCCCGAAGACCTCCAGCTATGGCATCCGACCTTGCAGCCAGGGACCTCCCAGAGCGAAAATGAGTGGGGGAAAAAGAGAATTTAGAGGTTAAGATAGAAAGTGCGGGGAGTATGTGTAGGGTTTCAACTAAGCGATGACAGGAGAGGCAGTGGGTCTCATCACGAGACCCACGATGCGGTTTCATATTTAATTTTTTTTTAATTTAATGTTATAATTTGATGTAATATTTATTTTATTTAATTTTATTTTTAATTTTATTTATTATTTTTTTTATTTATTATTTATTGTTAATTAATCATATAATTTAAATATGGATAATTTTAAGTTATTATATATGTTTAATTTATATATATATATATATATATATATATATATATATATATATATATATATATATATATATATATATATATGTTGTTAAAATATATATTTAAATTATCTGGTGCTAACAATTAGTTAAGATTTTAAGATTTTATTTAAAATTAATGGGTGATATGGGATATTATTTTAAATTAATAACTATAAGGTGAAGTAATTATACAATTTAAATCTTTACTTATATTTTAAAATTAATTTAAATCATATAATTTAAATATGGATAATTTTAAGTTATTATATGTTTAAAATTAGAGACTTTAAAACATGGTATTAAAGATTTAAGTCTTAAACCTTAGTTTTAAAGATTTCAGTGGGTTTAAACTTAGATGGGTTTTAAAACTAAAGGATATTATAAAAATAAATTATTAATTAAAGTTGCACTAGGGCCCAATCTCCGAGTCCACGAGCTAAGAATCAAATCCTAGTGCACAAGCACAAAGCTTTAATGCATAGCCTCAGACTCACTACATCATACGACCACAATTCTAGAAACAATACATAACCACAATGCTGGCTAAGCTCCAATGCACGAAAGCCACTCTACAACCTCAAGACTTCATACCCTCGATACTTAGGACACACAATTCAATGCATATGTACAATGTGCCAAGGAAAGATCATGAGTCAAGCATCGAAGGATAACCTTAGACTCATTTCATCGACATTAGGTTGGAAGTCACCTTAATTATTTGTAAACGTGAAGTATAAGGACTTAGAACAAGATAAGCGAGATGAGGCTTCATGCGCGCTAGGAGGGTAGGATTGGAGGAATTAACGAGTGGGATACGGTGCTAGCATAGCTACCGGGTGAAATAATCAATAGTTTTCTTAGGCATAGACATCAAGCTTAGACACTTAAGAAGCCTAACCTAGCCACTCCCTAAAGGAGTAATGTATGTTACAGACAAGTAAAGAAACTTACACCTAACCACTGTTTTCTAGTTAAGTTGCGCAGTGAGAAACATCCTTGAACTCACACCGACAACTTTGGTTGATGCAAGTTAAATCATACAAGATGGTTAGGATTCGAGGAAATCGAGGTAGAGGGGTATCGTCACAGGGACCGCCAGCACGACCACCATTATCGCCTGAACTAGCTCTCATCTTGCGCTCTTTGGATGCCATAAATGAGACTTTAAAGAGTGACAACCAACATAGATCAAAGTGGAACTGCCACCATCTAGAGCAGCGGGTAATCGAGAAGCGTTGAGGGATTCATGGGGAGGACATCCACCTGAAGACATGACTAGATAATTACAGAAGATCAAACTTCCATAGTTATTTGGGGGTCGCGCCAGTGAACATGCATAAACATGGTTGGAAGGCATGACAAGGTGTTTTGCCTTAAGGGACTATGCATCCACCTCAAAGAGATAGCTTAATTTTTTCATTTAAGAACAGCATGAGCTGGTGGGGCAGCACGGAAGACAGCGCATCTTACCTGGACACCATATCTTAGAACTTTTGGGAGAGAGGTTAGAGGAAATATCTGCCGACTTACCTGAGGAACAGTGGGGCGTTTCGTATACAGATGCAGGGAAATAGTACCATAGAAGAATATGAGATTAACTTTATGGAATTGGTCAAGTATGTTTCATATATGGATAATGACCAATGATAGGCGGAACACTGTCTATGGGTTGAACCCTAAAGATAAAGACTATAGTGCGAGATGTGGAAATAAGTCTTGAGGCATGGAAAATGCGTGTTATCTGAGAGGAACATAAAGACAGGAAGTCACGAGATAACTACATGATCTTGGATTGTGAGAGCCCCGAGGACATTTCGAGGGAGGAGGATCAGGCCACCTCATATGGTAACAAAGTCCACACCAGAACCGGTATACGAGGTTTCAATGGCAGCTAGTTCAGCATATCGTTCATCGCCAACTGTGTAGACAGGTCCACGACCATCTATAGGAACAACTAGTAGGGGAAGGGGTTCCATGGGAAGAACTCATTTGACGATCCACATAGCAGTCATTAAGTTGAATCACAGTATTTTGTTGGGGATGGAGGACCCCATTACTAAGCGTGGCCTAGAGTTGCAATCAAGATTTGTGCATAGACAAAGGAAAGGCCCGATGGGAAGAGAAAGTAGCAACCACTAGATTCACGTGGCGATTAATAATCAACAGGCTAAACATCAATCCATAGTGGTGGAATAATCAGGTACGCTAAATCATATAAACATTAAGATTTCATTTGATGCGAATTTTCTGAGATAGTTTCATTTCACCATCTGCATTAGAAAAGTGGGTTGGCATCCTACGAGCAAGATGACTTTAAAAAAGTCCGAGATGGCTTCGGAGGAAAAACAAGCGATAGGACCTAACATTGATAATGGGGAAAAACAAGCAGTAGGACCTAGCGTTGATAATTTTATAGTAGACCTGGGAGTGTGTACTACCAGTTTGAAGGTATACGTCACTGCTCTCGGGGCGTACAACCTAATCATTGGAATAGATTGGTTAGAAGCTCATCGAGATTTGGTAGATTGTTTCACAAAAAGGGTGCTTTGTGTCGACGATGAAGGAAGACCAATAGAGATCCAGGGGGTACGGAGGAAGGTGTCATTACGCTTTATCTCAACTATGAAGGTTAAGCGAAGCTTGAGGCAAGGGTGTCGACTATATGTAGTGGAAGTAGTGAATGAAAGGAAGGGACCTTCATTGGATCAATACCCAGTATTGTCAGAATTTAAGGATGTTTTTCCGAACGAGTTACCGTGGTTACCTCCTGAGAGGAAGCATGATTTTACTATTGAGCTAAAACCTGGTGCAGAACCAATTTCCAAGACTCCGTATCGGATGACAGTGCCAAAACTTTGTGAGTTTCAAATGCAGTTGAAAGAGTTACTGGACTTAGGGCTAATAAGGCCAAGTGTCTCACCTTGGGGTGCACCAGTAATTTTTGTAAAGAAGAAGGATGGATCCTTACGACTGTGTATAGATTACAGGGACTTGAACTGTGCTACAGTGAAAAATAGGTACCCGATGCCGCAAATAGATGACCTCTTCGATGAGATGAAAGGAACAACGGTATTCTCAAAGATCGATTTGCGATCAGGGTATCATCAGTTAAGGATTAAGGAAGGCAATATCCCAAAAACTGCCTTTCGAACTCGGTTTGGGCATTACGAGTTTGTCGTAGTACCTTTTGGATAGACCAATGTGCCAGCAGTATTCATGAGCCTCATGAACGGCGTATTCCGAAAGTACTTAGACCGTTTTTTACAAGTCTTTCTAGATGACATCCTTATCTATTCCAAAAACGAAAGAGAACATGAGGAACACTTACGAGTGGTGTTGTCCTGCCTTAGAGACAACAAATTGTATGGGAAATTGTCAAAGTGTTCCTTATTTAGGAAAGAGATCCACTATTTAGGTCATATCATTTCCGATGAAGGAATCTCTGTGGACCCAGTAAAGGTAAAGACCATTATGGAGTGGCTAGTGCCGAAAAATTCCCATGAGGTCAACAGGTTATTATCGAAGATTTGTGGAAGGATTCTCAAAAATAGCGAAACCCATCACCACTTTTCAGCAAGGGGGTCGGGTATGAATGGACAGAAGAATGTGATAGTGCATTCATCGAGCTTAAGAGGTTACTAACCAGTGCGCCAATTCTACGAGTGTCGGATATGGAAAAGGACTTCATAGTCTATAGGGATGCCTTGAAGCAAGGGTTGGGGGTCGTGCTAATGCAGGATGGAGGAGTGATAGCTTATGCAACAAGGAAGTTGAAGAAACATGAAGAGATTTACGCCACTCATGATTTAGAGCTGTCAATTGTAATGCTAGCTCTGAAACTTTGGAGGCACTATCTTGTTGGGCGAAACTTTGAGCTCAAAATGGACCATCAAATTTTAAAACATATCTTCACTCAAAGAGATCTGAATGCCAGGCAAAGACGATGGAGTGAGTTTATGAGTGAGTACGATTTTTGTATTTCATACATCAAGGGAAAGGAAAATGTGGTCACAGATGCCTTGAGTAGGAGACCACGTGTCTTCTCCTTGGTACCTTTAAAGGTCAATCTGAGGGAACATGTGTTGACACAACTCCAAGGATACAGTTGGTATTTAGAGGTTACTTCAAACCTCTAGAGTAGGAGGAAATTAGATCCAAAGTATGAAGGATATAGTCTGGAAGCAGACGGACTATTAAGATATCAAGGAAGAATGTACATCCCTGAAAATGGGGATATCCGAAGCATTATACTGAAGGAAGTCCATAGAGCACTTTATTGTACACATTCGAGTGTGAAGAAGATGTACGCAGATATGAGGAAGCTTTTCTTCTGGGTAGGCATGAAGCGCGATGTAGTCCATTTCATCGCCAAGTTCCTAGAGTGTCAAAAAGTGAAATCCAACCACCATCACCCGACAAGCCTCCTACAACCACATGATGTTCCTATGTCCAAGTGGGAAGTCATCTCTATGGATTTTGTTGTGGGTCTGCCACTCACATCTCATAGACACAATGCCATTCTTGTGATAGTGGATAAGTTAACCAAGAGTGCTCATTTTATTCCGGTTAGAGACACTTACAATGTCATTGATGTGGCATGCATGTTTGTAAGTGAGGTTATCCATTTGCACGGGATACCTAAAAAGATCATTTCAGATAGGGACTCCAGATTCACCTCTAGGTTTTGGACAAGTTTGCAGTCAGTGTTGGGGACTCAGTTGAACTTAAGCACATCTTATCATCCTGAAACAGATGGGAAAACTGAGAGAGTAAATCAAGTCATGGAATACATGCTTAGGATGTATGTCATGGATAATCAAACCCAGTGGGAGCAGTACCTACCTTTGGTAGAGTTTGCCTACAATAATAGTTTTCATAGCTCCATCGGAATTCCACCTTACAAAGCTCTATATGGAAGGCCATGCAGAACACCATTGAGTTGGGAAAGATTAGAAGACCGAGTAATAGTTGGGCCAGAATTGATTCAAGAGATGGAGGAACAGGTGATTTAGATTAGGCAGAGACTAAAGAAAGTAGAGGATAGGAAGAAAAGCTATGCGGATGCACACAGGACCAACCGAAGTTATGAAGTGGGAGACCAGGTTTTCATTAGTATTAGGCCTAATAAGAGTACCATACGGTTCGGGAAGGGGACAAATTTGTCACCTCAATTTATAGGACCATTCAGAATCCAAGAGAAAATTGGACCCATTGCCTATCGTCTCGTATTGCCACCCCACTTTAATAAAACTCATAACATTTTTCATGTATCTGTTTTACGTCATTATGTTGTTGATGAATCACATAAACTAAATTGGAAGGAATTGCATGTATCGGACGTGGGAACTCTCACGGTAGAACCATTACACATATTGGACCATAGATTCCGACAACTCAAGAACTGTCTGGTATACCAAGTTAAGGTCCAATGGGACATGTATAGTCCATGATCTGCTACTTGGGAAGACATCGAGACAATACGACGAGACTATCCCTCACTTTTTTTACCACCTCGA
>SNQJ01S0001584.1:235125-252169 GCA_010110895.2 Picea sitchensis
GAATGAAGATGGAAGTAAGTTAGGGAGGAAGGATGAGTAGAAATAGTTGAGAAAGTATGGAGATTTGTCTTATGGTGGAATTTATTGTTTTTCCCTTCTTAAAAAAAAAGGAGAAAATGTGTATATATGAATATTCATAATTACGTAACTTTTCCACAGTTGTCTAAATAAAATTGTTGAACTAGATAATTGTAATTAAGGGATTTCACAAACATTTGATTGGTTTATTGTCTTTTATAAAAGAATAGTCTTGTTGATTGGATTGGATGCATACATAAATTATTATAAGGGTGATAGTTATTGATTATTAGTAAATGCACGAGACTTGCATGTACCAGCTACACATGCATTTCTTGCGCATGTACACTAGTATGAATGAGTTTCTTGGCTTACTTACTAATAATGTCGGTTAATTGTTATGAATGTGTGAACCATGTTTCTTTTCCTTTGTATCATGAAATACCTTAACTTCGGGACGAAGTTTCCTGAAGGGTGGGTGTATGTAACAAACCTGGTTAAATAGTGCATAGGGTTTATTACGTATAAATAATTAGATAATCTGACTGTCCTAATATGTTTTAGTTAAACANAGGGTTTATTAAGTATAATTAATTAGATAATCTAATTGTCCTAATACGTTTTAGTTAAACAATGATTATTTATTAATAATATTAATTAATTAATTATTTATTAATTAATTGTTCATATCTGTTGATGATTAATTAATTAATTAATTGACTCATTAAAGATTTGAGTAATAAATTAAAGGGGCTTAATAACTTTAAATTATTAATAATAAGACTTTACGTATGTAGGGGGGGAATGAAGCATTAAATGGAGGATAAGGTAATAAATGAAGGATTATGAAAATTTGGGGAGGAAGAATTATTTTGGGGAGTGGAGGACTGTATTTCTGTTTTGCATATTTTTTTGGTGTTGGGAGTTTGGTTTTGGAGTTTTGGTGAACCATTGCAGGGGGCACCGAGTTGCTGTGGGTTTTGGGCACGGGGGCCAGGATTCCTTACGATATCTTGGAGCTAGGGAGCTGGATAGGCTGTTCCTAGTTGGCTGGGTGGTTAGTCGGTTTGGGTAGGGTTTGGTTAAAGCAACAAGCTCGACAAGGTAGTAGGGAGGACAACCAGATAAGCGAGATTTTAACATCAGGAAGAGGTATTTTATTTATGAATTTGCTGAGTGATGTGATGATTATGTAAATTATTAACATGTTGTTCGTAAATTTAATTTATGTTGCTTATATGCTGAACGAAAGAAATTACTTATTGTTCTCTGTAGAAGTAATCTTATCTGTTAAAATTTATGAGATTTAATAGGCTAATTAAATTTAGGTCTCTACAATGGTCTTGAAGATGCTACATGGGATAATGAATAAAACATGTGGGAAGAATACCCACAAAGGTTTTACAGTTCTAAAGAGAACTTAATGCAAGATTCCATTTTGAGCAAATAGAGTTTTGGGACCACATCTCATAGTCCTGGCCAACTGAGTTGGGGACCTTAATAAAATAATGTTTCATTCCTTGGGTTAGCCTTGATAAACGGATGGAACATACCTTGGGTTATCCCTGATAAAAGAATGGTGCATTCTTTGGGTCGATGAGTTGAGAGGAACATGAGATTTTGGTTGGAACTCCTGTTAGAGTTGTTAAATTGAAGAAATTTTATTTCTAAGTATTGTGATGTAAATTTGCATATATGTATATCGGCATAGAGTGCATCGAGGAGGGTGCACAATTGTAGGGGATGGGGAATGCAACATCCCCATTATAACCCCCAATTTAATTAATGCTTGCATAGATATAATATGTGGATACGGTCAAGTGATGTAATATGCGAATTGTATTTCAATGTTTTAATAATAAAATGTGATGCCAATTCCTAAGGGGATATGGAAAATATATGGGGGATGAATTGATCCATAAGAAGGGGGAGTGTCTAGGATAATGGCCAAGAAGGGTCCAAGGGGGAAATTACCCATGTTTATGGATTTAACCCATTTTCCTAAATCTGAAATTGTATATGAACCTTCCCATTTCTGATTGAGTGTTTCCAAAGCCAATCATTGAATACATGTAAGAGGGTGGGCGTGAGTGGTCACATCCCAAAGTTATTGGGCACATGGGGGTTGAGTAAAATCATCTTGGGGAAGAGTGTGAGTCAAGAAATGAAAGCAAAAGAGAAGAAAATTTGTATGGGTTGGGACAACAATTTAGCAATTTTTCCAGTTAGTCAAGTTTGTTCATGGAAAGGAGACAGACAAAAAAACAACAGATCTGGAAGTCGATGCAACCATGAAGGGAGAATTCTATAGAAATATGGAGTGTAATTGGAGATGGAAAAATTAAGATCTAGGTTGTCATGCCTGAAGAGTGAACTCTTGGGTGAGTTGCACTGAAAACAAGTAATTGTTGTTGGTTTGTTGATAATTTTCCTAGCAACAATTTCCCTTGAATTCCTAGCTAAGAGATTCCTGACTACTTGTGCCAGAGAGATCCCGATAAACGAATAGAAAATTCCTTGGGTTATCCATGATAAAAGGATGGTAAATTCCTTGGTTTATCCTTGATAAACAGATGGTACACCCCTTGGGTTATCCCTGATAAACAAATGGTGCATTCCTTGGGTTAGACAGGTCAGGAGGAAGAGAGCTGGTGGAAAATTTGGGATAGTTGTAGGAGAATATCAATTGGGTTGAGAGATTTATGAGATATGAGTGGACTATGGGAGACCACACTCTTTTGTGGATTTCTAGCCTCATCTCAGAGGTGACTGGCTCTTGAGATTTGGAACAGTCAGTCTACGGTTGGGTGGAACATCCATCCTAAGCAGTTGGTTGCATGCTTCTTGTTTAAAGATAAGTGTTTTATCTTGTATTGAGTTAATTACACGTGTTATTGTTGTGCATGAACTCTGCATGAATGAGAATTATAATACCCCTAAGTTGAACCCCAAATTGTAAATGTAAATGTAAATATTCTTTTAAGTTGGTGAGACAATGATATAGGGTCTTTGGTTTGATTCTACATGCATTGAGTCAGTGCACGAGAATCTCATACCAAAATAAGAGTATGCACATACCAAAGTTCTGTGCACACTCAATTGAGTGCGCAATATTAAGGCTAGAGAGCCTTTGTGTATATGTTGTGTTTTATAGGCTAGTGGGCCAATTATTATAAACTAGGAGGCTTATGTGTTGAATTAGGCCAGAGAGTCTAGATGCTAAAGGCGAGTGAGCCTATTTTTGTATATGTCTTATTATTAATATAATACATCACGACATGTAGACTGACCATGATAAAAGAGTATCGGGGACTAAACTCCACTAGTTAGGGAAAGCAGGGGATAAAAGTTAAGGATAAGGGGCTAAGCTAGGGAGCTTAAGCCAAAAAAGAATATTATATTAATATTCCTTAAAGTATAAAGTATGGATAATTGTTTTATCCTAAGTTCCAAGGATGGGGACAAGTGGGCCAAAGTAGCTCTCAATATGACAAGTGTCAATTTGGGGACATGCATACATATAGCTTGGACTTAGTTCATTTTCAGATTATTCCATCATCATGGACTCACTCATTCAGTTGTCCTCTGTACCATCCTGTACTCGTATCTATGCTTGTAACCATACCTGTAATTGTATCGGTATCCGTTCTTGTACTCGTATCCATACATGTATTTGTACCTGGTTATCTTGGGAGTTGGACTGAAGAGGCGGGTTGCCAGGCCCGTGGGAGACTGAAGAGGCAGGTTGTCAAGCCCATGAGCGATTTCTCTCTAGGTGAGAGAATTGTTGGGCATTGATTTCCCGAAGGTGCCAAACTGCAGCTACATGGCTTTGAGACTTCCTATCTGGCCTATTGTTGAAGCCTCAGAAAGGAAGTGGGGCAGCCGAAGGACTGTTGAGCAGAGAAGCAACACACCTCCTAGGGTGGGACATGCATGTCGGGAATGAGGGACTGCAGGTTGTTAGTTTGAGTTGGCATTTGTGACATAGTTTTTCCTATTGTTTGAGATACATCAACTTGGTTAGGAATCCCTTTACACGGGTGGAATTTAGTCCCAGCTCGGGGGTGATCCACTGCTGAGAGTGATGAGTAGCATGGTCTAAGGCTGGGAGGTTCATGGAAGTTTTGCACACAGTTGGTGATATTTTTACCAAGATAAGTGTTAATTGTGTGTTAAATTAGATGCTACATTATTATTTATGCGTTATTTTTATGGGTTTTTTCCCGTGTGTGCTACATGTGTATTTTTGTTATTATTTTGTATGAATCTGTGCATTTGCAGAATGCATTCATCTATTTTAAGTTTTATATATAAAATTCTGCAAGAGTTTTTGTGTGTATTGTTTTAATTTGTATACACTTAGGAAAGTTTTATGTATCATAGCCCAGTTGGATGTTGGGGATGTTAAAATATGGTATCAGACTCCAGTTTTCAACACTGAGCTTGGATACGTCGAGCAAGTTGAGTTGAAGTGAAATTTCAAAGAGAATTGATTTTGAGTGGCCAAATTTCAAGTTACAGAGTGTCCATGGTAAAAAAGTAGAAGCAATTGTGTAGAATTGGGAAAAGCCCCAATTTATGTTGTTAAATTCATGGGAAAATTGAGAAATTTGGCCAAGTGGTGAGATTTTCTTAATTTAATATTTGTTCTAGCAAATTCGGACATGGAATTGGTCGAATTTGAAGTTACAGGGAAGCCATGACAAATGGAGCGAGATTAGTTGATTAAAATTCTCAATTCATGAATTGAGTTTGGGAAAAATTTGTTCCATAAATGTCAACCAACAACGATTTGTTGTTGCAGCGGTTGAATTGGTGTTATCAGGGTGGAATTGAAAAAATTTCATAGTTGCAGAATGTCTACGGTGAAAATTGGGAAAAAGTTGGGCAAAAGCCCCAATTTCTGCAGTGAAATTCATGAGGAATTGATGCGCACTAAAAATGCATGATGCGCAGTGAAACGCTTGTGTTGTGATGTGTGGAAAATAAGGGTGCATGGCTACGTACGCTAAAATTTGGTGCTTCATAGTGTAGAGTGGAAATGCACAAAAAATAATGGTGTGTGGGTGTGCACACTTAAATTTGGTGTTGCACGGTGCAGAGTGGTAATGCGTGGAAAATATTGGCGCGCGGGTGTGCGCACTTAAATTTGGAGATACGCAGTGCAGAGTGGCAATGCGTGGAAAATATTGGCGCGTGGGTGTTCGCACTTAAATTTGGCGTTGCACGGTGAAGAGTGGTAATGCACATGAAACATTGGCACGCGGGTGTGCGCACTTAAATTTGGTGCTACACGGTGTAGAGTGGTAATGCACAAAAAATATTGGAACGCAGGTGTGCGCACTTAAATTTGGTGTTGCGTGGTAATGCATGGAAAATATTGGCATGTGGGTGTGCACACTTAAATTTGGCGTTGCGCGTATAGAGTGGTAAGGCACGAAAAATATTGGTGTGTGGGTGTGCGCACTAAATTTAGCATTGCGTGGTGCAGATTGAGTGGTGCGTAATACTGGTGCGTGTGGTGTGCACACACATAATAATGGCGCACGTGGTGTGTGTAGTATTGACAGAGCACAAATGAATTTTGTTGGTGCACGCACAATGTGGGTATATGTTGTCGCTCAACAATTTAATTAATGGTGCACGCAGAGTACTGGTGTGCAGTAGGAGTGTACTAAAATTTGGCATGGTGTAGTTCATAGAGTGCAATGCATGCGGAAAATTAACATGTGACACAAAAATTGCGTGCAACAAGTATTAGTGCATGAACCAAAATTGTGTGCGGTGGATATTGGCGTGCAACAAGTATTAGTGCATGAACCAAAATTGTGTGCGGTGGATATTGGCGCGCAACACAAAAGTAGTGTGCACCAGATATTGGCACGACAAAGAAATGATCCACAATGGTTAAAGGTGCATAGAGAATGCACTACCTTATGGTGTTGCTATGCTAGCTAAATATGGTAAATTTTCAAATTTGTGCATGCAAAGTCGTTTGGATGGTCTACAAAAACATAAAACTAGTGAATTTCTGCAACATTTTATACTATTTGAAGGTCATCTTTTTGCAACGTGTTTTTGAGGCCCTAAACAATGCTTTTAGCTACTCAAAAACCTCAAGAAAAGAGTGTAACAAGGTACACTTTGTCTCCTACAACCCAAATGAAAGATCCCAGAGAGAGAGTTCTAATGGTGTAAATTGTTCGTCAAACAAAGCCTTTATGAGGAAGTTACAGGACAAACAATGGAGGGTAAATTTTAAGACCCAACCAACTTCGAAGGTGATCCATAATATATTTACAGAATGAAATGAATAGAGATTATTATCAAAATATGCTTAACAAAGAATAACATATATACAATAAAATTGGTTTCTATTCAATAAGGAAATAAGTTGAAACTGTAAAATGTAGCGGAAACAAGCTTGCTAGAATGGTGGCGGCTTATCTCTAAGAAGAGATATGACGATTTCGCTCATTCAAAAGAAGATGATTACAATGAGGCTCTGAAGGCCTTTTTACAATAAACATGAATGTTAAAAACCCTAGAAATCCAAAAAAACTAACCCTAGGATATGAAACGCCAAAAGTCATGTGGGCCCCATTTGGGTAAGTTAGTAAATCAACTTCCCAGGGTCATAACTTTTGATACAATCTTCGTTTTAGGTGCACAATAGCCCATTGCAAAGGTCTATCTAAGGAATACATAATTTCATTTTATCTATCAAAGGTAAATTTGATTGTGGCGAGCCCTAAAAAACGTTGTTTAGGGCCTCAAAACGACCTCGCAAGTCAGGGACCTGAAAACTAGGGAAGCAACTGCCAAACTGGAAAAATGCCAAAATGAGCTAGTTGGAATAGGTGGGAGGCCACTGACATACATATGGATCAATAATCCACCCTTAGGAAGCAATGGTCTCCATTGCATTGAGTTCCCCCATTATATGAGGAAATTTCTGTTGAATTTGGCCCCGGGTGAGCCACTTGCCTTGGTGCGGGAGATGCCCTACTTTGACAACTCTATAAAGATAGATCCTTTGCTGGTGAGTCACTTGATCTGTTTGTCCACAATATGATCACTAGATTCTTGTTGTATGCAGTTGGTGTTGAACTCTATTGGTGTTAGTTTTTCTATTATCTGTGAGGTGTCCAATAATGGTGGGAAATACGATTGAAGTATATCCACATTGAACATTGGATGCAATCCAAGGAAAGGTGGAATTTTGAGCTCGAAAGAATTATCAAACAAAACCTTGGTGATGGTTTACAACCCATAGCAGAGTGAGAGAATCTTCTGATGGGGTCCTGTAAGGTGCTCTTTCTGCAAGTGCAACCAAACTTTGTCACCCACTTGAAACTTATGTGGCACCCGGTGTTGATCATGGCGCTGCTTGTACTTTTCATTGGACTTCTGTAGGATATCCTGAACCTGTTGGTAGATGTGATGGATCTGCTCAATGAACTAGGTGGCTTTTTCAAATTCATTTGGAGTAGGGGATGAGTTGACCGAGGTGACCGCAAGGGGTAGTGCAACATCTATGGGACCCAATGGTTGGAATCCCAACCCCGCCTGAAAGGGGTTGTGGCTAGTTGAGCTATGCAGAGCTCAGTTGTAGCTACGATGGAAATAGAGGAGAATCTCATCCCATGTGCAAGGGTGCTTGGAATTATACATGCACAAGATATGCACAATCATTCGATTTACGACCTCGGTTTGGCCATTTGCCTGGGGGTGGAAGGTCATGGATTTGGTGAGATTGGTGTACAATAGTGACCAGAGGATTGACCAAAATGTGCTGAGAAATCAGTTGTCATGATATGAGACAATGGTTTGTGGGATTCCAAAATGTATCCAGACTCATTCAAAGAAGATCTTGGCAGTGGCCTTTGCTGTGATACTCTTCTTGTAGGCGGCCATAATCACCATCTTAGAAAAGCATTCCACAAACCAAAAAAACGCAGTCATTGCCCTGCTTGGTGGACAAGAGGCCTGACATGTAGTCCATTGAGATGGATTCCCATGTCTTGTCAGGAGTAGGTAGAGGGGTGTATAAGCCTTGTTTCTTAGTGTCCAGTTTGGAAATCGCGTAGGCAATGCAAGACCTGATATACTTGATGAGCTCCTGTCAAAGTTTCGGCTAGTAGAAATGTTTCTGCAACATTACCACTGTCTTTTTGACGCTGAAGTGTCCTGCTACTTGATTGTAGTGGGATTCCTAGATCATATTTTCTCACTCGCTTGATGGAACACAGATATGGCCCAGATGACACATCATCCCGCCCTGAAGATGGAAATTAGCGACAACTGTGTTTGCGCCCAACATTTGGTAGGTGGTGGCTAAGTTTGGGGTTGTCTCATAGAGTTGGGGCCATCCAGAGGTCTCATGGCTGGAAGAGTCTAGTACCGTGGTGAGTGTCGCGACTAGCGGTCTGCTGAGGCAATCAACAACGCAGTTGGTGCTTCTTGTTTTATACTTGATGTTGAGGTGGAATTTCTACAAATACGTGGACCACTTATGATGGTAGTCATTCTGCAATTTTCCTTATGTCTGCATGAACTACAATGGCTTATGATTAGTGTGGATTACTGTCTCCTTCCCAAGAATGTAATGTCTCCACTGTAGGTAGGCGTGCATAATGGAGTACATTTATTTTTCGTAAGTAGGGTACTTACAGACAAAATCTAATAGTGTCTCACTATGATAGTCCACGGGGTGGCCGTGTTGAGTGAGAACGACTCCCATAACATAGTCTCAAGCATTTGTCTCGATCTCAAAGGGATGTTGTAGGTCATGTAGTGAAAGTACTGGGGATGAGCACAAGAGATGCTTCAAATCATCAAACTCTTGTTGTTGGGACCAGCCCCACACAAATTTTGCTTTACCACCACCCCTGGTTACTTGGCTGAGGGCCCATGCAATATGGGAGAATCCTAGCATGAAACTACAATAGAAATTGGAAAGGCCCAAGAAGCTCAGAAGCTCAGTGAGTGTTGTTGGGGCTGGCCAATCATGAATGACTTGGATTTTGGCTAGATCCACATGTATGCCATGTTGATCAACAATGTAGCCCAGATAATGAACCCTATCCATGCCAAAGGATCATTTTTCCAAGTTGGCATAGATCTGGTGCTGTCGTAGGGTGTGCAGAACTTGCTGAAGATGTTGTAAGTGTTTTTACCAAATCTTGTTGTAAATAAGGATGCCATCCATATACACCACTACAAAATTATTGGTGAATGGTCGCGGGATATCCTCCATCATCCTCATGAAAGTGGCTGGAGAATTTTTCAAACCAACGGGCATGACCAACCATTCAAAAAGACCTTCCTTTTACTTGAAGGAGGTCTTCCATACATCTGTTTGTTCTATTGGGACCTGGTGGTAGCAAAACTTCAGATCAATCTTATTGAAGTACTTTCCCCCCATGAGATGATCAAGGAGGTCATTGATTCAGGGAATCAAGTATCGATTTATGACTGTGATTTTATTCAGGGCCTAGTAATCAATGAAGAGTTGCTAGGTTCCATATTTATTTTGTACTAGCACAATTGATCTCCCACAAGGTGATGAGATGGGATGGATGTGCCCCTTGTGGAGCAGTTTTTAGATCTACCTCTTGAAATCCTCATTCTCTAATAGAGAGCGATGATAGACTGGACCATTGGGCAGCGGTGCGCTTGGGATCAAATCGATGGGCTGCTTGACCTGACAGTGTAGAGGTACCCCAGTAGGTGAGGAGAAGATATCTGAGTATTCTTCCATAACCTTATCCACTTGCTTTCGCTGTGTGGAGAGGTCGGCCTTGGAGACCCTAGATGTGGCTGTGATCATTCACTCATTCTGAGAGTGGATCATGAAGAAGAAAAATTTCCTTGTCTGAGAGATGACCTTTCTACATTGCTTGGAAGATATCAAGGAAATATTATTGGGTGGGATTGCCTTGGGTATCCTGTACAATTTCTTGTTCAAAGTAATAATAACACTGCGAGGCCTAAACTCATATACAACATGACATTTCCATAAATATGGTTGGCCCAAAAGAACATTACAAACTTCAAGAGGGGCAACATCACACAATACCTCATCTTTGAAGGGCTTGATGTCGTATGAAAGGCGATATTGTTGGCTAATGCAGATGTCACTTCCTTGGCAGAGCCATCTGATGGTGTAGGGATGCATGTGCAGCATTGTCGATAGGGTGAGACGCTTGAAAAAATTTGCTGAGATGAGATTCTTCTGGCTACCGCTATCAATGATGAAGTGCAGCAGGGTACCCTTCACCCACATATGTGAGTGAAAAAGGCGCTCGCCTTCCTCTAGCTCATCTGGTTCACCGGGCTGGAGCTTGGTGGTAGAAATGGTAGCACTGGGTTCTACCTCTATGATCTGTCTCCCCCTTTCTGGTTTGTCAGAACCCACATCTGATTCAAAGGATTTCACCTCAGCCACCAATGACTA
This sequence comes from Picea sitchensis, assembly GCA_010110895.2. Taxonomy (NCBI): domain Eukaryota; kingdom Viridiplantae; phylum Streptophyta; class Pinopsida; order Pinales; family Pinaceae; genus Picea; species Picea sitchensis. Next base: position 245,606 of record SNQJ01S0001584.1, read on the forward strand.
TTTTGAGCAGAAATCAACAGTGTTATGCCAGGGGCTCTTATGGAAGTCACACCACTTCCCGGTATCTTTATTTTATCTTTTCGGTTTCCTTCTTTTCTTGCGACCTGGACTAGTTTTCCTGAGGTTGTACGTATTTTCTCTGTCCTTTGTTCTATGGGTTGGGGCCACCCTTTCCTATCTTTTGCTGTGAGGGGTTCCCAAGCCCAAATTGCTTCATCTTTTGTTTGAGCTTTTGCTCAATTTTGATGACATATCGGTAGGCCACACCCAAGGATGAGATGTCCAGAAACTCCATTTCGGCCTAGATGTATCTATGCAGACTGCCAAAATACTTGAGCACTAGACATCGCTCATAATCTTTGATACCCCGCTTGGTTCACAAGGTATGGAAGACATTTGTGAACTCGGGAACTGCTTGGTCTCTTTCTTTCCACAATGTGGTCCATTTTGGATACAAGTCGTCATAACTTCCAACAAGGTATTATTGTTCCTTAATAGCATCCCTGAAGGACTCCCAGGTGATTATGACTATAAATAATTATGGTTCCTCTATTTCCTTTTTCTCACATAAAGTTTCCCACAATTATTTGACATGGGGGACGACTTTGAGGAGCACAAAAGTAATATTTTCTCTATTCAAGAAGTTATGGATAGAGAAATACCCTTCTAGCAGATTCAACCATTTGTCTACCGCATTTGTGTCTATCTAAACTTCAAATATAGGAATATCAAAGTTGATTTGTACCTTGAAGGGGGCGACGCCTCCATTTGAGGAAGATGCATCGCCTGTTGGTAGTTGCCAAAAGATTTGTGCAAAAATTTCCATCATCTCGTTCCTTTGTTGTGTGAGGGCTTCCTAGAGAAACATTTTGAAGGGATGTCCTGTCCTATTGTATTTCTTTCTTCTACCATGAGAGGTCATTTGGGCGTGCAAGAGATTTTTTCCTCAAGAGAAACAAGCTCGAGACCCAATTCTTTGTACCCTGACCTCGTTGGGGACATGCATTAAGAATGACAAGGAACAAACCGCTATGATACAACTGATCCAGAATATACTTGCAGCATGAAATGAATATAGATTATTATCAAAAGATGCTTAACACAGAATAACAGATATACAGTAAAACTGATTTCTATTCAATAAGGAAATAAGATGAAACTGTAAAATGCAGTGGAAACAAGCTTGCTAGAATGGTGGCGGCTTATCTCTGAGAAGAGATGTGACACCTACGCTCATTCACAAGAAGATTATTAAAATGAGGCTCTGAAGGCATTTTTACAATAAAAAGGAATTTCAAAAACCCTAGACATCCAAAAAACCTAACCCTAGGAGATGAAGCGCAAAAATTCATGTGGGCCTCGCTTGGGTAAGTTAATACATCAACTTCCTGGGGTTGTAACTTTTTCATACAATCTTTGTTTTAGGCACATGATATCCCATTGGAAAAGTCTATCCGAGGACTACACATTTTTTTGTTGTCTATCAAAGGTCACTTCAACTATGGCGAGCCCTAAATTTTTTTGTTTAAGGCCTCAAAACGACCTTGCAAGTTAGGGACCCGAAAACTAGGGAAAAACCTGCCAAACTGGAAAACTGCCAAAATGAGCTAGTTGGAATAGGTGAGAGGCCACCGACATCCATCTGGATTAGAAGGGCCATAAATTTCTTCTCTGGAATCATATTGAGGCATAGGAGAAGTCTATGGAAAGCTATTGGACCATGGAAAACAATCTTAAAGATGAATTGAAATTCCGGGCATGTTAAAAATGTTTAATATGACAAAGAAGGTACATGTAGCGTTCCAGACCAAAAACACTAATTGGTCTAGAACTTCAATAGGATGTAAGTAGCATCCCAGAACCCAGAAAGAGGTGAAATTTGGACAAACTATCCAAAATATGTGCATGAAGAAAAACAATTGAGCTCTTACCAAAACTCCAATGGAGTAGGTACAAAAATGCATAATTACAATGTAGATTTGCACCAAGTTGAAGCTTGAACAAAAACATTAATGGACAATTTTCAAATGACCATAACTTTCTGCTCAAGACTCAGAATTGAGAAAGGGCATAATCATTAGAAAGGTCCTAGATAGATGAGTCTAAGTGTCCACCCCAAAAATTGATTTGGGTAGTTAATGTTCACAAGAGATCAAAATAAGGAATTATGACGCATTATTGGAACAAAATTGTACATAATTTCATAAATTTGTTAAATTATTTAGCCTAACAAATTTTGTTGGCGCACATTTTTGCAGAGTCAAAATATTTTAGTTCTTAAGAGGTGAGAAAGTTGAAATTTAGTTAAATATAAGAAGAGGTGCTAAGGGAAAGAGTGTTATGACAAAAATATTTCATAAGATGATCAAAAGCCAAGACTACCAAATGTTAAGGTATGAATCTGGGTGTAGCCATAAAGTCTTGGGAAGCCACTACAGGAAGTCCACTCATGTTAGTCAAGTACTCAATGGAATATGGGTAAAAGAATAGATCATGTAGTGAATGAATTAGTGAAAGTACATTCACTCCCAAAGAAACCAATATACAGATTAAGCAATACATTGGAGTCAATTCTATTATAAAAGGAATTGACGATCAGAATGATAGTAATCAGATAAAGAAAGAGGCTTAATGCATATATGGATAAAGAGTGCATCATATCTAGGGATTAGCTATGAAATTATAGAGTAATGCTTTCCTTATGGTTATTAGAGTGCATAGTGGAAGCATGGTATGAAGGGCATCACTTCAAGATAAAATAAATGAAGCTGTACATAAGTAAGGAGTGCCAATTGAGGCATAGGTGCATCATTATGGCATAATGGAGGGGAATTATGCAAGTCAGGTTGAAATCAAATTGGTCATGACAGGAGAAAGTAATAGTCATCAATAAAATCCAAGTGTTGATATGATCATATACGGAAGGGATAAATCAAGTACCTCAAGAAGGAAGTTGGTGTTATCCAAGGTTACTCATAAAACATGATTGGAAATATAATTGGGTAATGTATGAGTTGGATCAGAGGGGTCCAAATAATAGTGGAATGCTGAAAATTAATAGCAACATAATATGTAGTTTCAAGTCCATGAACATCCTAGGATAATGGAAGAAGAAATCATGAGGTAGATATCAAGCTAATGGGAATACAAGACAACACGCTAGGAGGAAAATCAAGAATAGTATAGGATGGTTGATGGATTCCAAAGGTATTGAATATATTTCCACAATAGCATGGAGATGTCAAAGCTAAGAGACACTTAAAAGTGAAATGAAACTCTGTAGAGAGTCGGTAAGGAACCATGAAGAAGAAAATGGTTCTATGCATGGTTTTGAATGCAAAAGAGATGGTTCCTGAGAAGAATCCATCTCAAGTGGAATAGAGCCATGAGTGACATTTCTAGGGGGTGGAAGTATCACTTGAAATTATGATGGTAAATTAAAAGAAATATTAAGTACTTTTAATTAATTCTATGCAGTTAGAGAAAGAGGCATATGTGCATCCTTACAGTATGCTAGAGATTGGCTATGCAAGCCAAGTTTGAGGCTAGTTGACAAGGAGAAGAGAAGAGTGCAAGAAAACTCAAATACTAAAGTGTTCATTCAAGAAAGAGATGAAGTAGTTCAGTTCGAAAAGTAAATGGATGTTGAAGATCCAAAGTCTATAAGACAACATGATTGGAATTGTAATTTATCCAAGTATGAGTTGGGATAGATGGATCCAGGAATTAAATAAAAGTTGAAGGTTAATATCAGTTTAGTATTTGGATGGAAAAACAAAGGAAGCCAAGAGTGATTTGTCTAGAAAGTGCTCAAATAAGAAATAGTCATGCACAATGGTTACAATAAAGAGAACATGAAGATTCATGAATCCGTAAGAATTGAAGACTTCTGAGATAAGAAAGGAAAAGTGATATAGGAAGAAAGAAGTTGTTACAATTACTGTATTAACAATTATGTTATGGCTTGTTGGGACAACCATAAAGTGAGAATGCTTGCATGTTTATAAGTGTTGTTGATAATGTTGTTGCATATGGAAGGAAGCAACAAAAAGTTGGAATGTTGATTATAAGACTGATAAAGAGGCATGAGAGCTTCTACTGTCATCAATTAATTAGGTAGCATTAAATTCATTTAAAGGAAGCTATGCAGGTAAGTATTTCTCTTTTGAAATTATGTTGCATAGTTTCCAAATGGAAATTAAGGTAAGAATTTCCCCAAATTGAATTTTTATAATACGCAGTATGGTATTGTTTAAGTGCATTAACATGAATAAGTTACCACTAGGTTTGGTAAAGACTAGAGGCATGTTATAGTTATCAAATATTTTTAGATTTTGAATGCACACACTAACATAGTATCATGTCATGTTAATTTGGTTATGAGGTAATAACCAAATAAATAAAATATAAGAACTTCTTAGAGGAATGATGCCATGAAAGCTAGTCATGTATGAGACCAGGACAAGGTTGGATATGGCAAGGTATGGATATAGAAAAGTTACGTAGCACACAAATACCCAATGAGCTTCCTACCTTTAAGTAAATCTTGGATTGCAACCTTTTTGCTAACACTAATACACACCACAAAATCATATTCTTGGTGTAGTGTTCGGGTCGAGAAGGAAGGCATCCAAATAATCGAGAAGACAATGTGAAGTGTGTGGAGAATGTGTCAAGACATTGGCTATATTTCCAATTTATGAATGGTGAGATACATGACTTAGATAAAGATCATTCTGAAAATCAATACAAAGGTGCATTGAATAAATAGGCATTGAGAGTTGCACTCATGTCTAGTAAGTGGCAGAGTTGCACTCATACATGATAGAATTGTATACTTAAATGCATTTGATGAATGCATTTTGTGAGTGCATGTATACATGTTTTTGAATGAAAATAATTATTCTAACGACATAAATGTCGCTAACTCATGGAGATGAGAACATTTCGAGAACTGTTAGACATTGCAACAAGAAAGTTGCAAGTTGGGTAGTCACATGAATAATGACTACAAAAAATTGAAATAACGAGCTTACTATTATTAATTGCGAACATGCATATGCATAGAATGATGAGTCATTCTATCTAATAATTGTTTTTGGTAAATTGTGATTGGATTGCTAGGTTTAGGAAATTCTAATATCACTGCATAAGGTTTTTGTACATATTGCAATTAAAATATGATGTACATGAAATATTGACAATCTGTTGGTTGTATGCAAGACATAATCATTGTAGGAAAAATGGTATTCAACATGGTTCTTCCTGAAATCCAGAAGGAAGACTACATCCTATTATTGCAACAACGATGAAAAATTATGAAAGAAAATTTCAAATTTTAGGAAAAGTTGAATCCCTTATGAAATCAATTTGATTTCTAAAATGGAATTTTTATAATGTTCTCTCATGATAACCGCATGTGTGTGATGCAGATGAGACAATCTTGATTAAAGTTGGAATTCTAGGAAAGAACAACTACTATTAAGGACACTAAAGCCCTATAATTGTAGAACCTTGGTGGGGTTCTGGTAATGGGTTAGCACTCTCCTTGTGTGTGAAAGCCTTGACAAGATGGATCATTGAAGGACTGCGTAGAAGTGAAGGGATGCGTAAGCCTAGAAAGGTGAGTGCACCAAGGAGGAGGCAACCCAAGGATTCTTATGGCATGGTAGAAGCCATAAGGAGGGTGTGTCAAATGGAACAATGAGCTGAATTATTCCCATAAGCATCTCTATGGAATAGAACAATTGATTTCGATTTGTAATATGAATACCAGAATTGGTGTTCGAAAGTAGAGCACTAGATGGATAACAATCTTCCAATAGCTAAAGCTTGGATATATATTTTTTAAAGAACTTGAATGGTACATGGTATATAATGCACTGAGGACAGTGCATAAATAAGGGGAGGGGATTGTAATACCCCTAGGTTGAACCCCAAATTGTAAATATAAATGTAAATATGCTTTTAAGCTGGTGAGATGATGATACAGGGTCTTTGGTCTGATTCTATGTGCATTGAGTAAGTGTGCGGGAATCTCATACCAAAAGAAGAGTGCACACATTCCAGAATTTTGTGCACACCAAATTAAGTGCGCGATATGAAGGCCAGAGAGCCTTTGTGTATATGCTATGTTTTATAGGCTGGTGAGCTAGTTATTATAAGCTAGGAGGCTTATGTGTTGAATTAGGCCAAAGAGCTTAGATGTTAAAGGCTAGTGAGCCTACTTTTTGTATATGTCTTAACATTAATATAATAAATCGCTACGTTTAGATCGACCATGTTAAAAGAGTATGGGGGACTAAAATCCACTAGTTAGGGAAGGGAGGGGGGGATAAAATTTAAGGATAAGGGGCTAATCTAGGGAGCTTAAGCCAAAAATGAATTTTATATTAATATTCCTTAAAGTATAAAGTATGGATAATTATTTTATCCTAAGTTCTAAGGATGGGGACAAGTGGGCCAAAGTAGCTCTCAACATGACAAGTGTCAAGTTGGGGACATGCATACATATAGCTTGGACTTAGTTCATTTTCAGATTATTCCATCATCATGAACTCACTC
>SNQJ01S0001584.1:252375-265935 GCA_010110895.2 Picea sitchensis
CCCGAAGGTGCCAAACTACAACTACAGGGCTCTGTGAATTCTTGTCTGACCTATTGTTGAAGCCCCAGAAAGGAAGTGGGGCAGCCGAAGGATTGTTGAGAAGATAAGGGGCACACTTCCTGGGGTGGGACAGGCATGTGGGGAATGAGGGACTGCAGGCTATTAGTTTGAGTTGGCATATGTGACAGAGTCTTTCTTGTTGTATGAGATATGTCAACATGGTTAGGAATCCCTTTACCTGGGTGGAGTTTAGTCCCATCTCTGGAGTGACCCACTACTGAGAGTGATGAGCAACATGGTCTAAGGCTGGGAGGTTCGTGGAAGGTCTGCACATAGTTGGTGATATTTATGCATTTATTTTTATGGGTTTTTCCCATGCGTGTTGCATGTGTATTATTATTATTATTATTATGTATGAATTTGTGCATTTGAAGAATGTATTCATCTATTTTAAGTTTTATATATACAATTCTGCAAGATTTTTTGTGTGTATATGTTTTAATTTGTATATAGTTCGAAAGTTTTATGTGGATAGCCCAGTTGGATGTTGGGGATGTTACAAGAATGACTTATATGTTGATGTAATGAATGGTTTAGTTGTATCTCATGTTGATTATTAGCATGCTTCATGCACATATGTTTTATGGTTATAGCCATAGCTAAATATGTTATAAATTGTAGTTGTAGGCTATGAGAAAAAGGATAAAAACAAAAAAATTGCTTTAATTAGAAAAATTTTCATGTTATGTGTATTCTGCATGTATTCTTGCCTAGTTGGTGGCTAGATACATTACATAGTGGTATCAGAGATAATAAAAAGAAATTTTTCGTGTGACGTGGATAGGTACATTACACTTCACACCTACTACCCTGTACCTTACCAAGCTTCCTCTTGAGCTTTGGCCTTTTGGTATTGCTGGTTCTCTCTCCTAGAACCTTTTGAGCACTCCTTTTCTATAGGATTCTACACCTACCCACTTCACACGGAGAAATATTTCCTTTCTCTGGTACCACCTGATGAAGGAAGAAAATTGGGGTCACGAAGATCCATGAACTTAACAGGTTCGATCCTCGGACTTGTGGGTTATCTGGCCCACAAATGGACTAAACATTCGTTCATGGAAACAACTAAACTTCCATCTCCACTAATACACCATGAATAAAATGGATCCCCTTATTCATCCTCCACAATACTCTCATATCACTATATTTCCTGAAGCCATCGATCCCTCAAGTCTGCATGGAACCACCACTGCACGGAATCCTCTTCCATATGACCACGAGCTACCGTGTTTAGAGTCTTCTCTTCCCGAAAGACAACTGTCATAATTGAGTATCTGAATGAGGAACTCCAATGGGTCATATTCAAATACTCGAATGCTCATAGTATTGGTCTGATCTATGATCAATCTAGACCATTGAACCTCCTCTCTGATGGATGGTTCTGATCATCATCGAAACAAGGTTCCTAACTGAGCTACTTTGAATCCTCGCCACATGTCTGCTTTAGGACCATTGATTTCTAGATTCCGCACTAAATCACAACCATCGGTCAATCTCTTCTCTATTTCATAACTATGATGAAACTTTTCCATGTGTCTTCTTTAGAACTGTTGATCTTGCGACTCCGAACAAATCTTGGTTGTCGGTCGAGGTTCTCCTCTATTATGCCTTGTGACTATCTCCAACATCGATGGACGATCAGATCATATTCATGAATTTTTTCGATGTTCGTTGTCACAATGATGCATTTTAGGCCGTTGATCTTCCCACTCAATGGATATCTAGAACGTGACTTCCCACGATATCAATTTAAAATTGGTATCTTCATCGATCGTTTTAGTGATCGACGACTGATATTCCTCCATACAAGTCTTCTAATTTCATTGTGCATCAGGCCTGCAATTCAAATTCATTACTCCTACACATTCCATAAATGAAACACACAATATTAACTAGACAAGGACACATGATACATAAAATACACGACTTTATTTAGGATCGAGTTCGATTAGAATACTATGGCCACTATGGTCTAGTCCACTCTCCCCATACTGATTCTACATTATGTCTAGCCTCCTCCTAGACGCCTAAAGGCTTACGATTTATAACAATAAACATAATAAGGATCAGATCACTAAAAGGATCCGATATGATCTCTAAGATTGCTCACAATCCCTGAAAACTGGGACATAAAAAAAAAATACACAACAATTCTATCATTTTACATAAATTTCGAGGAAATCAAGTCCTCTCAGCCACATTTTATGGAAGCTTCACAAATTTCCATTTTGACTTTGGATGGTTTTCTCTCTTGCATCAGTATCCCCCAAATCCTTCTGGGTTTCTGGAACATTTATGTTGCTAACATTGCCAACAACTACAATACAATCATGACTCCATTATGGGTACTTCCTTAGAATGTCTTTCATGAGAACCAGAGTTTTTGTAGTGAGATAATCCTTTTCCATCTCTAGGAACTGAAGAAGGTGGTAAAATTTCTTACAAGAAATACCATCTAATTTAGGAAATGAAGCAAGAACTGAACTTGATGAGTACCACAAATTCTTGTGTTGATCAACATTGGAGCGATGTTAAGACCAATGCTTAGTCATCAAACGTTGATAACCAAGGCTAAATCCTAAGACCCATCCAAACATGCAATGATCATACCATAACGAATTCCAAGGTACACCAAAAATGCAAATCCAACACCCAAATCCTAGCACCTAATCCATATAAGACCTACACATTCAAAGGAAGAGATCAAAACAAGGTCCATCACATTGATTAGAAATATCTCAATAAAAGAAGTATCATTGGTAGTCATGGTTGAAGCAATTGAAGTTGCATATAGAATCCCAAATGATACATTTGATTGAGTAGGAAAGGCATAAGCATACTCTTTAACACATGGTACATGCTATTAAAGTTGTGGCGTGGATATCAACATACTCTTGACACATGCCCATTGTGTCGAAGAATTAAAGTAATCATGTTTACTCTACACTCTAATTTAACACAAAACGCATACATTTTTTTATCACATTTTGTTTTGAAATACGAGTTTATTTGTCTTAAATATTCACTTATGCACTTTTATAGTGAGTACATATTTATCATGTTATATGCAAAGACAATTAACAACACCTATGTAAAAGTGTAATGTAATTTTAAGCTATTCAAACTCACCAATATTTTTCAATATCTTAGTACTTAGTGCTTTAGCCATGGGCAACGTGATATTATATAACTAATTCTTACAACCTATGTAAGAATTTCAATTTAAACTCTAGGACTAATCTTGGTTTATATAAAATCTATTTTCTCTCATTATAAAATACATAAAAGTTTTAATTGATTATCCAATACATAAAAGTTTTAAGTAATTATCTAATGTAATATCATCTTCATCATATTCACATATTAACCATATATTATATTAGATGTAGTTTTAATGTCATGTTACAATTTTAAAAATATGTTTGATTAGGTATGTATTAACCTTTTCGTTGATGTTTGCAAATAGAGTTTTGGTTTAGTGTAAGAAGGGGGGGTTTTGTGGGTTGGTGGTCACAATTTAAAATCCCAGTATATCTTATTTCTAAAATAAATAATTGGGATGTTGTTGTGTTGTTAATATAATATATGGTTAATATTCACATATTAACCATATATTATATTAGATGTAGTTTTAATGTCATGTTACAATTTTAAAAATATGTTTGATTAGGTATGTATTAACCTTTTCGTTGATGTTTGCAAATAGAGTTTTGGTTTAGTGTAAGAAGGGGGGGTTTTGTGGGTTGGTGGTCACAGATTTAAAATCCAGTATATCTTATTTCCTAAAATAAATAATTGGGATGTTTTTGTGTTGTTGACATTGATGAAGGCTTCTTTAAAGGTGCAAGTTAGTCAGTGTTATCTAAAGAGATTATCACATTATTTCTTGTCATGGATGGGTGTCTATTGCTCTTCGAAAATCAAAGTATTGATGTGATTATGTCTTAGTTATGTTATTTTTGTTGATAGGATATCTATAAAATTTCTTCTACAAAGTGACATAACATGAAATGTGTAATTCAAGAAGTAGGTGAGATGGAAACAAAGACGTTGCATGAATCATGGCATGGGACTAATCTCAAGCAATTCCCACGAAATATAAATTAGTTTTTTTTGCCATAATCTTTCTCTTTGGATTTGACTTATGTTTGTTGATTCTTCCTTTTTTGAATGTTCATTTCATAAATACCTTCTTATTGTCAATTGGGTTTAACTTGGATGGTTGATAGGAATGATTGTTATCCTCCCCACTCGAGGTTCAATTCCCATAAATGACATGTTGAGCTCATAATGAGTATATTGTTATTAAAAGCTGACTTGAACCTTGACACTATATGTATTTGGAAAGTTGCCTTTGATTCAAATTGAATAGCAAGGAACTACTCTTTCCCCGTGGAAAAAAAAATACCTCCCCATTAATGACACATGACTCCATACAACAATGTGAAATAACTTCTCAGGGAAACTACCTCCCCACATGGCTTAGTGTTATCATACATAAGACACCTTCATGTACTAAAACTTTTTCTCCTTTGAAAAATATTATTATACCCACAATTATATATATGTGTGTGTGTGTGTGTGTGAGGAGAGAGAGAGAGAGAGAGAGAGGGGCGTAGATGACATTTGGGATTGTTTTTGGACATACCAAATCCAAAATAATAGATCATTCCCTTAATGGGACAATGAGTTGAGCCCCTCTCCAACACCGTTAGAGTAATGGATGACCATTATGTCCTAAAATGTGGAACTTGAGAATGAATGGAAGAATGAATAAAAGATCTAATTTTTTTGGGGAAGAGGTTCTTCAAATAATGAAGAAGTATTTATACATTTGATTAGTATAAATGGTACCAATCTCCACATTTTTTATTGGTACAAAAAAACTATAAAATAGGCCATCGCTTAGTGGGAACAAGGGAGGTCATGCATCTCATGGTGTGCAAGATTGCTCACTCTTTTGTCATTGTTAAAGTCGAAGAACTTAATCAAAAGAGGTAGGTAGTTCTAGGTGATGGAATGAGCATTAAATAAAAATACAATGTATGAGTGGGTGTTGCAATTGTTTCAAATCTAATTTTACAAGGGTTGCATGGCAGCTTAGTCACTGCCAGGTAGATTTGGAAATGGAGATGATGGTTGACACCTTATAATTATTGAAGCCGATGATTGCGTGAAACATGAAAAATATGTTAACTAGGGGCTAGTTTCCTAGTCTTAAAATAAATCAATTTATGAATGTTTTGGAAATGAAAAAATCAACCTCCGCGCTATATCATCCCATAAAGATTGGAATTCAAAGAGGAATTTGACCTAGACTCACAAGGAATGGAGGAAGGTGTGTTGCTCCATGACACTTAGAAATTAGTTTATAGATTTGTTATATGTTGTATTGGCCACAATCTCTTACCACATTTTTTACTTTAATGTAGATGTTGTATAGTTTTGGGATTAGCCTAAATTTCCTTCCAATTAAGATAAGCTAGCCAAATGTAGGTACATTTAAAATATTCATTTTTCTTTTTGAGAAATAAACCTTTCAAATTTAATAATATATATTTTTATATAATATTTATTATATTACATAATAAATATAAAATCTAAATAATATATTATATAATAAATATATTAATCTAAAATATAATAATAATGTATTAGATAATAAATATAATATAAAATATAATGAAAGTGCATAATAATAAATACATAGTACAACTTTTATATATTTAGATATAGTGATTGGTGAAATTCGGTCTGATTATGTAATTAATTCTACATATTGAAGGCGTGAAAGAGCAATAACACTTCAATTCTATCAATGACGTGAAAAGAGCAATAACACTTCAATTCTATCAACCAATTAGTAATGAGAAACACAAATATTTTTACTGTATCTAAAAATATATATTTGTTTTCCTATGTTAAACATTACATTGCATACACAAATTTATGGTAAAAAGCAAATTAATATCACATCAAAAGGAAACTCATTGCTATAGTTCCATGGGAGGGAGTAATAATGGACATATGGTAACATCCTTTTGGAAAGAAACTTTTCCTATATGAATATTTTATTTAAGCTATGTAAAAGGTTTTTTTATCCATTTTCAAATTAAAAAATATTTAACATAGGAGTTTATATATATATATAATTACATTTTAAATATACATTTATATATTTTATTTATATTAATATGCAAAATATTTTAAATGTGTAGGTTTTTATATTTAATCATAATATTGTATTTCTAAATATAAATTGTGTAAAATATTATTTCAATTTTTTTACATAATCTATTTCTAGAAAGTTCAAAAAATATCATATAAAATATTGTTTGTTTGTACATAATTGACCATAACCAATAAAAAATCAGTATATATTCTTTAAACTAAAAACAACGAGATTTATCTATTATATACAAAAAAAATTACACCAGTTTCAGGGGAATTTGCCAAAACGGAAACCAAATTCTTAACCCAACCAAATTTAACCATGTTTTCATGTCTGTATCAACAATTTTAGGAGGCCATATATATCTAAAGACTTTTTAGAGACTACCTATATATGTCTAATAGAGTTATATCTATAGATAGACTATCTATTGATATATCTATGATCATTCTGAAAATATATCGATAATAGAAACCATATGAAATCAACTACAATGAACCAATTATCCCCTTGCATCATCCCATGGTTGTTGTTTCAATGTCTCAAACATGCATTGACAACCCAATATGTCTCAACTATATTGAAATGCTTGGTCTCCCTCATCCTTGAATAGAAGGGGTTGACAACCCAGTCCTACACCTCCTCAAGAATGTCTCTATCTGAAGTGGTAAGCCTTCGAGTTCAAACCGCCTCTTCAACATATGTTGCTTCCTTCTTTTCATCCAACATAGCTCATGGAACCTATTTATAGCCTCCCATGCCTCACATACCACCCTCGTGTTGGCTACATGCCCCTGGGATGGGGACGCTTCATTTTCATTCATCCCCCTATTCATTGGTCTCTCTTTCTTTCTAGAGCTCATGGCCATCCTGAGAGCAATCATGGTTGGATTGATACCAAATAGTTGAATTTTTCGTAGACAAATCATGCCAACTAAACCCACCAACTCCCTACTCTATTTTTCTCCAGACTCAACTTCGACCTCACCGACGTTCTATCCAAACCACTAGTTCAAACTTGACTAGATCACCCAAACTACATTGTCATACCAATGCAAACCTTCATCTAGGATTCCCTTCCTGGGGTAGCACGAGCCAAATATAGTCACTCAGAGTGACACCATCATAAACTAGTTGCCTATTCCTACCCTCATCCTCGAATAATGTCTCAAAGTACTCCTCTGCTTGGCTTCCTAAAGGTTCAACATGCTGAGTGTTGAATGTTGTGTACTAGATTTGAGCCAAGCACTTCGTGGATTAATTACTATAGTGATGTCACATAACTAGAAATTTCTAGACTATCCTCCCTCTTCCATCATTTGAGATCATCGTAAAACTGCTCAACACTTCCTCCTACACTTGCACAAGTGTCTGATCTCCCCTTGTTGTCACATCAAGCGATCGTCCTGAAACTTGGTCACAGGAAATCCCGATGTCTAACACCCCATTTAGGTATCGAGAATCTAATTGACTTAGGAGGGTGAATTTTTCATGAAGTGCCATAGGAATGGAGTCCCCTACCTTCCAAAGGATGTGCTGATTTTTCTGAGAGCCTCTAACATTGGCCATACAATTTATCACTGCATTACCTTTTCGATGAATGTGTTCTGGAATCATCATTGGGATAAGCCATGTTAACCAAGAAACCTATGAGAGTCCAAATGAGAGTCGCCAATTCTTTGAGATTTTATCATGATGGGTTCTATTTAAAAATATTCTCAAAGCAATGATTAGCAGCTGAGAGTCACCCTCCACCACTAAAGAATTTTAACCTTACTCTTGAGCTATGCTTAGACCTATTAATAATTTTTCCAGTTCCTTTGCATTGTTCAATTTGTGCCTCGATATAGATGCATATAAATCTTTAATTTCACCCCTAGAATTTTGAAAGACTCCCCTTTCCCTTGAGGGCCCTAGGTTACCTTTTGACGCCCCATCAAAAATTAACTTCAGAAAACCCTTCGGCGGTGACAACCATTTATCCCTTGATCTAATTCGGGAGGGGGTATAAACCCACACTACTTGATTATAACATAGTAATAGCTTCCAATTTTGAAATACCATTTCCTTCTTTTCCCAGAGCACTGCATCTTCCCCAGAACAAGCTAAGGCAATGATTGACTCCTATAAATTAGACTGGATGATACGCCAAACTTAATCGATCTTCATATGTCTATTTTTGAAAACCCTTTGATTTATTTCCTTCCATATGTTCCAGATTATAAATATTGGGAATGTGTTCCATGCCACATTGAGGATATAATTCGAGAAAGGATCTTGTTTCAAATCCTCAATTGTTTTTGGTATATCAGTCTGAATTCTATCTGAGTGCCTAAAAAAGTATTCTCCCCTGTCCCATAGGTATGATGCTTCTTTGTAAGTATTGAAGAGGTGATCCAAGGTTTCTCCTTCCTCCTCACACATCATGCAAAGGGATGGTCTTTCATAGCCCAAGTTAAGATTGTAGGCCTAGCAACTAGCTATAGAAAGGTATAAATATTTGGCCACCTCACTAACTTCCATATTTTGTACCATGAGATCCTAATATTATCCTCTAGTAGGCCAATTGCCAAAATATAAGCATCCTTTAATCTAAAATTTCCACCACATTTACCTCCTCATCTCACAATGTTTGGGCCTGGTATAACTTGTATTAGTCTATCTTGCAATGTTGCTCCCATGATCGTTTTTAAGTCCTCAACCACTCTATAGACCAGTCCTCTAGTTTTTTACAACTTTTGGCATATGGATCACTATTATCCAATGAAGGTTTCCAATAATGACAGACCTTGTCCCATCCTTGACTTTTCGTAGTTGTCTTAATTTGATAAAAGAGCTTGTTATTCCCTAGAGTTGGTTCACGTTCCCTTGTATCTTCCTAGAATAAAGCTAAACATCCATCGTGCAGCTCCTAGAAACTTTGTTGTTGAATTGATCCTATATTTTTCCAAGCATTACTCTAGATTAGGTATCCTAGTCTCTCCCCCTCTAATTTGATCAGCTTCACATGTGGAATCTCGGGCACATATTTACTCTTCCATACCTTTTCCCATAAATATTTTGAGCTCTTTATCCATCTCTACCA
The DNA here is from genome assembly GCA_010110895.2 of Picea sitchensis. Taxonomy (NCBI): domain Eukaryota; kingdom Viridiplantae; phylum Streptophyta; class Pinopsida; order Pinales; family Pinaceae; genus Picea; species Picea sitchensis. Next base: position 261,696 of record SNQJ01S0001584.1, read on the forward strand.
CAACCTTGCAACACACACTTGTACCACATGTTGAGGTTCTCTAATGTTGAGGCCCCCATGGGATTTAGGTACACAAAATTTTTCCCATGCAACCAACATCCAAATTTTCTCTTTCACCGCCCCTCCCCATAAAAAGGAACATTGTAAACATATGATTTTATTGATGATGTTATTTGGAGCTTCCATCACCAAGAACAAATACAATGACATAGCCATGAGGACCAATTTGATCAACAAGATCCTCCCAAGGAGAGAAAAAAAAAATGATGTGTCCAACTGGACAACTTGGCTTCTAGTTTGGCTAGAATATCCTCCCATGACATGTTGTAGATGGCCTTATCAATTAAGGGATCCCCCAAGTATTTATATGGAAGAGAATCATGCTAGAAACCTAACAAGAGGGAAATGTTTCTTTTGATCAGAAAGGGGAAATTAAAGAAGAAGATTTGATATTTATCCAAAATTATGAGGGCCCCAGAGGATTTTTTTAAAACCTCCAACACCTTCTTGACTGCTATAACTTCTTTCATTGATTGATTTCCCATAAGAAAAGTATCATCCACAAACTAAATATGAAATGAAGGCTCAAGGAGGGAGTGCAGGGTGATCCCTTGAATGGTCCCTTCAAAGAGAGCTTGCTTCAGGTAGCACTCCAAACCCTGTGTCGAGATGATATAAAGAAAGGGAGAGAGAGGGTCCCCCTGTATAAGACCTCTAGACAAGTTAAAGGTATGGGAAGGATATTTGTTAGTTAGGATGGAGAAGAACGCTGAAGAGACTAGGTTTAATACCCAAAGCACTCAGTCAATGTCAAATCCAAAAGATTCAAGTATTTATGAAGGAAAACCCAGTTTATGCGATCATAGTCTTTAGAGATATCTAACTTCATCAACATCCCCAGTTTCTTAGAGGACTTGAGGGAGTGGATGGTCTCATGAGAAACAATTATGCCATTGAGGATTTGTCATCCTTCCACAAAACCACCATGTTCCAGAAAAATAATAGATGACAAGAGAGGTTTTAATCTGTTGGCAATCAATTTGGTTATGATTTTATAAATAACATTACAAAGAGAAATGGAGAAAAATTTATCTGTCATAGTTACCTCCGAGGCTTGGGTATTAATGTAATGAAAGTGACATTGAAGGCATTGAGAATGGATCAGGAACAATGGGATTATTCGATCACTTCCCATATTTCTCATCCTGTGGTTTTCCATCATGTTCGAAAAAATGTTTTCAGTATCATGAGGCAGTGATTTTGTTATGGGGAAATCAGATTGGGAATGGAATTTGTTATCCTTTGAATTTCCTCCTCCCATTTCTCCTCTAGTTCTTTCAGAAGTTGGCTATAGTGATTCACTAGTTCAATTTTTATATATTCATGGCTTTCTATAGTCTCCCCCCTAGATCACATAGATGTAATTATGTTATGATTTCTCCTTTGCAAGAGCACATTATGAAAGAACTTCATGTTTTTATTCCCATCCCTTAGTCACCTTATCTGAGATTTTTGTCTTTGCAACGTCTCTTCCTACCTATCTCTTTTATTCAGTTATAATGTAAGTTTCTCCTCTTCAATGGTGGTCTCATTTGAGTGCTCCCCCTGGATCGCCTCTGAATGGATTCCTACCATTTATGCTTCCGGTCTCCTTTTTTCCTCAAAAACTTTGCCAAAAACTTCCTTAGTCTAGACTCTTATGCACATTCTAATGTGCTTGAGTATTTGTTGAAACTGAAATATCTTTGTTCCATACATATTCGACCTTTCCTTCCACCAGATTTCCAATTTTTGGTGAAATTTCGGATTATCCAACCATAATTTTTTGAATCTAAAGGGTTACCGTCTAGGGATTAGTTGACTCTGCAATTCCAGAGTAATTGGCCAATGGTCTGACCCATACTATGGAAAAATATCAAAACATATTTGTTGTTGAGAGTGGAACAAGGTTTCCATTACCAAAAATCTATCTAGACCCATTCTACTTCCCTCCCCCCCCCATCTTTTATTGTTCCAAGTGAACAAACAACTGTTAGAAGGAACACCTATCAATATGAGACTCTCAATTAGATATATGAAGGTTTCATTTTATGCATCTAATATCCTAATCCCTTTCTTATTTTCTGCCAAGGATATTATCATGTTGAAATCGCTTCTGATGAGCCAATGTTGTTGTTGCATTGATGTTCCTAGAAAATTGAGAGCCTCCAATAACTCTTTCTTTTGGGCTAGTGCTAAAGGTCCATATGCATTAGAAATGAATCCCTGATCCCGGGAGCCAATGAGATTGTAGTTCGTTGTAAGTATTTTGGGAAGTTTGGAGTGGACCTCTAATGATAGGATCCCCAGATCCCAAAGGATGGTCAACCCTCCTGAAGCTCCCTCTGTCTTAATTACTTCCACTATGTATCCTTTCCATATCTTCTGGGCTATTTGTTGCATCGTTTTCTTGTCACATTTAGTTTCTTGTAGCATGATTAAATCATTTTTTTTTCTAATTGATCCTCCTACATAACATCATGTGTTTGGATGGGGTATTGAGACCTCTTACATTCCAAGACATTATCTTCATATCAACATTTGGGTTGGGTGTGGAAATACTTATTCGAGAGCCCTACTATTTGACTAGAGCCCACCAAAAGGACCCCTGTCTCTTCAATCTTCGGCTTATGAGGTTTCCTTCCCCTCTTTTTCTCTTCTCCTAGTGTTTTCTTCAAATGTTTAAGGGAATTGATTTTGATCCAGAGATTCCAGGAGGTGGTCATTGGATTCCCCTAGATCACTGTATTTCCCTTACTTTTGAGCAATTTCCATTGTAGTTTGTGGAGCTTCCTTATCTACATGTTATTAACTTCTTGTTCCCCATGCTCTACCCTTAGAGCCTCCATGTTCAACTCTATTTCATCTAGATCCATATAATGTATCACCTCATCTCCCTCCTCCTCCTCTAGAGATCCCTCTTGGTCCAATGATTCCTTTATTTATACTTGCCCCCCTCCCCAGGGTCTAGCTATTTTCTTGGATTTGTCTTTCTATGCTTTGGAATATCCTCTCCCTTATTGCTTGTGTTTTGTGCTTGTGGTTCTTGGTTTGTTAGCTTCTCCTTACCCCAAGTTCTCACTAGTCTCCCCCTAACAATTGGAATCTATTTGTGTTATTTTCTATTACTGCCACAACTAGTTTGTTTTAAAAAAATTAATATTAAAATGAATGTCACTCTCTAAATTTCTAAGTGTTACTTTGATCCATTGCAAGATATCATATCTTTTATCTTAATAAACACCATACACAAGTAGTAAAATATGATAATGACAATTTACAAATAGAAAAAGATAAAATATATAAAACTAAAAATAATATATAAATTTGAGAAAGTTAGATATTATTAAGACTAGATGTTATTAAAAAGTATACCATTTTATTTTTTGAAATAGTTTCAATCATAATTATACGAAAAATTGAGTTTAAAGACTATTTATATTGAAATTGTCTTTTGATTTTAGAATAAGATTTAAAATTACTTTTTATTGATTAAAAACACTTGCGAAAATAGGATAAAAACATATAAATATTATTTTGAGAAAGCCTCCCCTTATAAACCACCAACAAATTATTATTTAAAATAATACCATTATATTTTGAAAAAGCCTCCCCTTATGAACCACCAACAAATTATTATTTAAAGTAATACCGTTTTCTTTTATTAATAACGATGGGCCAACTTGTATTAAATAATAACAATCAATTATAATTGTCCTCTTAATTGATCACTAAATTATACTCAGAAAAAATAAATTCATATATCCTCATTAACATTAATGTTCTTTAAAATAGACATTCATATAGTTTTCATAATATTTTAATATTAATAATATCGTGAATATTAGTATTAATACCGTGAATATTAGTATTAATACGATTGTTTTGTTGGCAAACGTTCTTTTTAACCAGAATTAGAGGAAGGGTCTTTGCCAGGTGGCCACCAACGATATAGTTTTTATATTTAAAGAGGATAATTTTACATCATCATATTCTTAAGTTATTTAGAAAAAATGGATTTAAATTAAACATAAAATTTGATTGTATTGAGATCAGACATTTAACAATATACATGAAAAAAAAATAAAAATGTTTTTTTTAATTGATGACAACATTAACAAAAAAATATTTGACATTGTAACAGTAAATATTAAAAAAATTAATAAAAATTTAAAATTAATTTTTGATATTAAAAATTAAA
>SNQJ01S0001584.1:269748-280061 GCA_010110895.2 Picea sitchensis
ATTTTATTTTAATATGACTTTCAAAAATTATTTTTTCTTTTTGTTTAATGTGACTTTCAAAAATAGATCCCACTCAATATTGATACACATTACCAACACTATTAGTTTCTTCTTATTCTTTTAGGAAATCTATGAATATTTAATCCACTCCATCTCAAGTTCAATCCACCATATTTATTGTTACACATTAATTCTTGCCCATATTCTTCATTGTTTTTCTTGAGTATTCATTATATTCTTCTTTACCTATAGCTTTTAAAAACACATTTTCTGCATTTCCAAAAAAAAACTAACTATGATGTTTACATTGTTTTGAGCGTATTTCAAATACACATCTTCACATTGCAAAACCATTGACGTACTTAGAAATGGAGGACCCGCTAACATGGCATACAATTTGCATTTGTCATCTTGTTGATGACCTCCAACTACATAGAAGACAATTTCAAATCCATGTTATCCATCATGGAAAGGGAAACCTTTCAAGTCCAGAGATAAAAGAACTTGCTAAGAAATTTAATATTTATGATACTCAAACAATATTCATCTCTTATTTTCATACAACTGGCCCATTCTCTAAAGGATTTGGAATATTATATGATAACGTGAAAGATGCATTGCAACGTGAACCAAAACATCACTTAGCTCAAAATGGTCTTAAAGCTCATGTTGAGAGGTCTACCAAAACAAGTTCAAGTAGAGAAAAAAAAATCGAAGCATTAAAATCATCTCAACAAAAACCCATTGAAGGCATAGTTAAAGGTGATCACATTTTCTAAATTTTGAACATAACCATGTTCTATTACTTTACTTTGTTTTTTATAACATGATATTCCTACTTGTAAGTATGTCTATATCCTTCACACACACACACACACATATATATAAATAAGTGAAATGTATTTCCATATTTTCTCATGTAAACTGCAATTTTATATATCACATATATGTTGTCTACAATGCTTATCGTTAATGTGTAATGTAAACTACTCAATTTCATGCAAATAATGTAACATATTGATTGACATTTTCATCTATAATTTCCCTTTGAAACAAATCACTTGTTAATTGTAACACATGTTTTAATAGTTGTAACATAATATTTAGTTTTATATTGGAGTAAAGTAAAACAAATATATATTTCTATATCTATAATCTAAATACATAAACATTTTCAATGTGTGTGTGTGTGTGTGTGTGTGTGTGTGTGTGTGTGTGTAAAAGTGAAAAGCATATCCATATTTTCTCATGTAAACTAAAATTTTATATATCCCATATATGTTGTCTACAATGCTTATCGTTAATGTGTAATTTAAACTACTCAATTTCATGCAAACAATGTAACGTATTGATTGACAACTATTTTTTTGCAATTGTGATAAAATATTTTACATTTTCATCTATAATTTCCCCTTGAAACAAATCACTTGTTAATTGTAACACATGTTTTAATAGTTGAAACATAAATATTTAGTTTTATATTGGATTAAAGTAAAACAAATATATATTTCTATCTCTATAATCTAAATACATAAACATTTTCAATGTGTATATCTTTCTTTCTCTCCCTTTATACATGTATATCATCGACATTAACTTTTAAAGTTTTGTTATTCTTACTAACGTGAAAATATTATTCATATCATCAACATACAAATGTCTTTCTTTACATAACATAATATATTTGTTTTAGGTTTTACATTTAATCTCCTACTATATCATGATTTTCGTTTCCTATTGTCTCATGTTTATTCCTTCTTAAACTCTACACAAGTACATAAAGTATTGTTGTTCAAATAGTTGCATGCATACATCAACAAATATAGTGATACTTGAACACTTGTTTTTCCTCTACTTGCATATGTATTCTCCTTTAATTCCATTTGTATCCATTATATTTCACTTAATACATTCCTTGTTCTTTTCCTATGTGGTCTTACAGTGACCTTGTACATCTATTTTTTACACAAAATATCCAAGGTATGGAAATTGTGTTAACAACAAACTCGCTTACAAGGATTGGAAATGGAGAGATTATTTCTAGTCTTGTTCTACAAATTGTGGACTTCAAAGTAACATTAGAAGACTGTTACTCAATAGTCCTATCCGATAATGCAAAGTTTATTTGCCTCAACACTTGGTCACTATTTCACTTCACCTCAACTAGAAAAAGGGTCCTTGGTTGAACTACAGGTCTTCACTTGTAGATCTATCCAAGAAAACAAGTATGTCTTCACTCTACCTTCTCTGCATGCCTCAAGCTTAGTTATATTTTATACAACTATTATCTTGATTTTCCCTCTACACATTCCTTTAATTTTCACATGCATCGTACACACCAACCACATTTTACATTGCTTACTATGTGACCAATAGTGTAAGTGTTAATTGTACATTGTTTTTATTTTTTTTGCAGAGTTATAATAGTGCATGAAATCCAAGTACATACTTTTAAAGCAGACATTGTTGGTGCCCCAACATTGATAGAAGATGTAATTTATTTCACAAAACAACCATTAGAACCTACTAATACACCCCCCAAAATTATACCTATTGTATATTTGGATTCATCCCTAAAGGTATGGACTCTAAAAGTCAAAGTACTTTCAAAAATTGATCTATGCACATTCACTAATGCTAATGGAATTGGCCATGTATTTAGATTTGATGTTATTGATGCAAAAAATGGTGAAATATGCATTACATGCTTCAACATCCAAGAGACAAACTTTCATCCTTCCATAGACATTGGCAAAGTTTACATCATCTCAAAAGTGTACATCAAGCTTGCAAAAAAAGAATTCAATCATTTAAAAAATGATTGGGAAATAACTCTAGATATTACATCGACCATTGAAGATTTTTTAGAGGATGATCATTCAATACCAAAACATAACTTTTTTTCACTCCTATTAATATGGTACCAAATTTACTCAACAACACTATAGCTGATACTATTGGAGTTGTGATCTCCATTACCCCTATAGTGACCATCATGAGAAATAATGGAACAGAGACACATAAGATAACCCTCCAACTAAAGGACATTTCAGGGTATAGTATAGAGATCACATTATGGGGGGTCTTCTGTAGTAAACATAATATAGACCAATATTCGATCTCAAATGTCTTTCCAATAATCATTCTCAAAGCTGGAAAAGTATATGACTTTAATAGGATATCAATTACTACAACCTTCACATCCCAACTTTCCATCAATCCTATTCTCAAAGAAGCCCGAGATTTGAGAACCTAGTTTGATAACCTTTAACAGATCTAACTTGTCACACATTATCTACACATAGAGCTTCAGGAGGGCACCCTTCCTTTCAAAAAAACTTGGTTCACATAGAAAATGAGGGAATTGGAAAAGTTTCAAACCCTACATTCATTTTGGTTGAGGAAACTATTGCTTCTTTAAATGCATACAATTTTTGGTATGTTTCATGACCACTCACATTTAAAGACCAAAAATGCAAAAAAAAACTCACACCTATTGAGGATGGTGTTTGGAATTGCCAAAGGTGCAATCAACATGTTTTTGAATGTGAATACAGGTACATTTTCCAGTTCAGCATTGAATACCAAACATGAAAAATCAATGTTACCACATTCCAAAAAGCCACATAACAACTTATAGGCATATATGCTGAGAAGTTATATGAATATGAATATGAGGCAAATACCAAAAAAATCACAAACATATTTGGAAAGTTGTTCTTTCATAGTTACTTGTCCAAACTAGTAGTGCATTAAGAAACATTTGCTAATAAAAAACAAATCAAATGCATCATGATTTCATGTGATAAAATTAATCACATGTCAAAGACAAAAGAGGACATCCCAATTCCTGAATTGTTGGCTACATAGTGAACACAAAGTCTTATGGTTGTTTCTTTCAAACACCAACTTGTAATTTTCCTACTTTTGTGCATATACATATTATATAAAGTGTTTATGTTTCAAAGATTTTTTTCTTCATTATAACATTTATATGGAAGAAAATCCAACCTATGTATTCACTTATAAGATATTTTAAAAATTAAATATATTGATTTTGTAACTATTTTAAGAATGTGCTTAAAAAAAATCATATCAAACATACATAATACAAAATGTGCTATCAAGAAATTTGGGTTTTAACTACAAATTGTTCATTATTTCTCTTGTAGGATATTCCATCTGACACACAAAATGCCCCTGCATTCCAAACAACACCAACAAACACCACATGTGAAGGACTCTCAATATCATTCGAAAGGCCGCTCTCTTTCAACAAGGCATGACATCAAATACTTCACATATAAGTTATTCACACATTCAACTTCCCAATAAGGCTTTATGAAATCACCAATGCTATACAATTCATGCTACAGAAATAAACCAAAAAATAAGATATAGATGGAACAATGACATCATTAACATAGAAACTACTATCCCAGTCACCACTCCTCTATCTACATCTAGAAGCCAACAAAATGAACATCGTTGGATAAAATATGCTAGAAAAAAAAACTAAACTAAAGAGACTTAGAGAGACTTCACATATAAACCAAAACCAACCTCATGTGGAATTGCCAACACATGTTCTAGAACATCAAACCCATACACATGCTTTCCAATCTTTCTGAAAATGTACAGATGCCTTGTCTAACATACATACATGTAGTGCATGTATGGAATCATATCCTGGCATTCCTACTCGCCCATCTCCAAATGGAAACATTTGTACTCGATGTCATAGAGAAAATAATGGTCATCGTTTCTCCAAATGGTATAATATGGACCCCTGTGACCAACCCACAGTCTTGTCAATACTGACACAAGTTGAGGAAATGATAATTTCTTGAGTTAGCCCCATCTTGCAAGTTAGACATGCTTTAGGTGGACAATACAAATATAGTGGCCACACTATCAGTATCCTAGAAAAAATTGTTCAAATAGCAACTTACCTACCACATCACCTTTCATATCTTGACATCATGGTTATCAAGAAACATGGAGGAAAGGGGAAATGTTATGATTGTTATGTGACAAAATATCATGTCATCAATGCATTTCTCTACACATTGAGACATGAAAATAATTACAATGATGTCCAAATTGACCAAAAATCACTTGCATCCCTTCCCACCACTCACATCAATGTCTCCTCTAGCCTCCATTATGTCTCTACATAAACTTTGAATTCTCCCAATGAAGAGTTGAATATCACATATATAGAACACCATGTTGTTTTCCAAGAGGACCAACCAATGTCTTCCTTTGCATTCAGATTGCCTAATATACAACGAGAAATGGAAAAAATTAGAGCATTTTTTTACATTACAGATGACGATCCACCGAAAACAATTGCATGGTCGACAATTGGCCTATCACCAATTAATGAGTACAACACAAAGGGTCTATTTGACATGGAATTTCTTACTCTTTTCTCCACTAGGGATGCCATGCCTCACCAACCATGCATGAGAAACATCTCACTTGATAGCTATGTAGTACACTTGATGAGATACCATGAAAATAGGTTTCGTAGCCATCCCCGTTGCATATATTACCTATAAAATTTGATTATGAACCATCGAACTCAATCAACAACTACATTATTTGTCAAGAAAAGATAAGATCATAACACACCCACGATTATCCAAGAGTTATGTGCGCACCTCAAAGAACCACTTGCAGACAAACTCCTAGAATAGTCAGAGAATTATGGACCGTGCATAGGCTTGAGCTAACACAAATGATAACAAACTTTAATTCCCAACCTTGTTTTTCACTCTCAATGCATCATACACAAAATGGTCAAAATTACACACAATTATGAAAAAGGGTAGACCTATTGACCCAATGCTTCACCAAAGTTGGCATACACACAATGTCATTGAACTCCCCCACACTATAACTTCATACATGCAAAAAATGTTTTCAATCTTCCATGAGGAGATACTACAAAAACTATGCACACAGCTGACTATTGGTATAGGTACATAATCTATAATACTTGAAAGTACCTCTCCCCAACCTATACATTTATATCATCTATATTAATCATTTGATATTCTTTTGTAGGTATGAATGGAAACATTGTGGCTCTGCACATATACATGGATTTCTATGGCTTTATGGTGCTCCAAACATGGAAAAATTAAATTGGGAATACCCAACTCAAATCTATGATGCAAAGAGTTTCTTTTATAACTATGTTACAACCTGGAATCCTAGAGAAAACCATGACACACACATGGCTATGCATCAATCCATTCAAGATGACCCTTTCTTGATAGATATAAAGGAGATATTTGCATCTAACACGCTTGAGGACTATGAAAAACTCTTAATCGAGTTCAAAGACATACAAAGTGCATTGAGAAAACATGTCTCCGTAGAAAAGGGGCTACCCTTGAATGCAGATATAATTCCCTTGGAGGGTACAAATAGATTCATCACTCTACATTGATGAACTAGGTCAAAATACGACACATAATGATGAGTGACTAAATATCCATAACCTTAACATACTCCAAACATGGAGAGAAAATGTAGATTTCCAACCAGTGCTTTCTCGTTATGCAGTTCTAAAATACATTGCCAAATATGCTTTCAAAGCAGAGAGGAGATGAGAGATGTACTACCATATACTGACCAGAATTGCATCTACATCACATCTTGAGGACCCTGCCTCAAATTATTATCGACATTTTCACTCAGAAGAAATTGTAGACTGGGACATAAGTGCCCAAGAAACTTTCCATATGCTCCAAAATTTACCCCTTGTCACATGCAACTGCACCTTCCCCAAACTCAATGTTGGTTGCCAAATATTATTTCAAGTCTCTTATGATTCTCCTAACTACTTGTCTGGATCCAGTTTCATTGATGCATATATAATACGTCATATTTTTCTTACCCCTTTATGTTCGATTGACCTTGCAAAATACTAGACATACAACCAAGCACGCAAAAATGAAAAGTGGAAAAAAATACACCTCCCCACATTTGTCCATGTATGGAAACTTTTTACTACAATACCAAACAAAGATTCCAATGACTTTGTTGAGTTTTTTGGGAGTGAGCTACTTTTATAAAAACCATTTCGTTCATTCTCTGAAGATATAGGTCTTTCAAAAGAAGACATTGTGGATAATTGGGAAATCATACAAAATGACTATCATGTATGGCATGTTGATCGCATCCTTGTGCAAACTCCTAATCAACAAACATATGAAGATGAGGATAGACATATTACCATATAACCAATCATAAATATGAATGAATGGAATTCTTCATCAAGGTTGGCCCCTACAAGAAATATCAACTTCACTTCTCTTGATATGGACTCCAAGAGATTGACGCTTCCCACCCATGGGATCGGCTCACAATATCACAAGATACATTGGAAATTGCACCAAACTTCATCAACTACAATCGAAGGAATGAAAAAGTCATACAAGAACTCAATATGATATTTCCTTCCAACAATACATTTTCTACACATCAACAACGTGCATTAGACATAATCCTCCAAAACGTACAAGAAAGAGAACCAAAAGAACCATTGAAGATGGTCATCTAAGGCACTATAGGCATATGAAAATCCTGCCTTATACACTGCATCAAAGAAGCATTATCTTCTCAATCAACATCTAGCTATAGCCCAATACTGCTTCTTGCCTCTACTAGAATTGCAACGTTTAAGATACATGCAACCACTATACATGCAGGACTTGGGATTCCTATCAAGGACATTAGGCCTTTACATGGTCAATCCCTTATAGTGTTCCAAGAAGAGATGAAACATATTCACTACATTCTAATTGATTAGATGAAATTCATCGGATCTAGACCTTCTGTATAGATTGAAAGTCACCTACATGAGGCATTTCCAAAAAGAAACCACTTCTCATTCGATTACCGCTCAATATTTATTGTGGGTGACTTGGGTCAACTACCACCAGTAATGGAAAACCCTCTTTATGCAGGAAAAACTCCAGGGAGGAGCATATGGACAACATTTACCACTGTAATCAAGTTGGAAACAATATTCCAACAACAAGGCATCTCTGACACCCAGTCTCGCTTTCGCCAATTGTTAAATAACATTCATAATGCTACACCAACAATTGATGATTGGAACCTCCTTTAGTCTAGGACTGAAATATTCTTATCCATTGAATAACGTCAAAGGTTTGACACTTCAATCCACCTCTTTTCAACAAACATTCTTGTGGACAACCATAACAAGTTCACGCTTCAATCCTTGAATATGTCAATCGCACGAAGTTCCTCAGAATTACTTGGTACTTCAGAAGCACAACAACAGGATGATGAAGAATTGGAAAAACATGTCTTGCTATGTATAGACCAACGAGTTATGATATCATGCAATTTGTGGGTTCAGGCATGCTTAGGGAATGGTGTTCTCGGGGTATTCATGGAAATTGTATATACACCATGAAGTAGCCCTCCAAATTTACCAACATATGTTGTTATGGCATTTGATAAATAAATTGGCCCTCCATGGGACCAATCCCAACCAAATAATATACCAATTCCACCCATACAAAGGGGTAATAAGAAACACATCCCCCTTCAGATGGCTTGGGCATTGACCATACATAAATCTCAAGGAATGACCTTAACAAGGTCTACCATTGACATTGGAAACATTGAACGTCAAGGCTTGACCTTCACAACAATGTCACACACTACTATTATAAAAGGAATGTGAATAGCACCATCATTCTCCTTTGAGTTCTATGCAAAAATGAAGGATATTTCCTATGTCTCACTATGAAAAAAAGAAGAAGAACACTTATGTTCTTTGTCACTTAGCTTCTATATTCTTCTATGTTATAATCACAATTCTATACATGCAATGTTCAACTTGGCCCATACTTCTATACATTAAATGTTCGACTTGTTCCATACTTATACACATGAACTATTCGACTTGGTCCATACTTCTATACATGAAATGGAATTCTGTCAAATATTTGCTAACAAATATCTATCAATCATACTTTGACATAAATAATTTGCAACAAATCACTTTTTCTCTTTTCCTTTATGCACAAAAATGATTAATATACCATTACAATGGTACTCATGAAATAATATATTTATAAAAAAAATTAAACAAAATATTCTATATTGTTATCTTCGACATTTACTTTCCCCCACTTCGGGCATATGCTAGTTTGATAGTTAAATGCCAGTTTGATAGTTAAATGCTACTTTGATAGTTAGTTGTTAGTGTCTATACTAATCCTACCAATATTTAAATCTAACATAAACATATTTCACTCCCCATGGTTTGTCAATCGATTTTTTAACTTTGGAAAAGTATTTGACACAATCCCTAGGTACTTACTATTTGATAGGATTAAGGTGTTGAGGCTTACAGATTTGGTGATTTCATCATTATTTCTCTTTACGAAATCATTATTGGTAGGGTTTGCACTCAAATTTGAAACAACAAGGACATACACAATGATCTAGGGTGTAAAGAAGGGCACCTAATCTACCCTACACTCTATGTGGTATATTGATCAATCAGTTGACAATATTTTAAAATATGTGGGTCATATAAGTGGTGTCCTTCGCATCTCTACCAGTAAGTTGTTGTCACTATGGGGGGTATAAATGTGTATGGGAGACTCATTCACTTTCATGCACAAAACCCAAAATGTGAATTTTGAAACTCTAAATAACCTCTTTTGGTTATACCCTCTTAGCAATTTTGTCAGTGGAGTGGGTCAAGTCTTTGTGTGGCAATCGTCTTCCTGAAGAATTTCTCTCCTAGAAGGTAAGCTCCCATGGGTGTAGATTTCAAATTTGTATTCAAACACTATAGGGTTCAAACAAAGGTGCCTATGAACCCCATACCCTATGCTCATTTCTCATAGCAACATTGTTTGCTTATGTTTGTATTATTTGTGTCATCCATAAAAATTATTTAGCAAACATTTTATAGTCTTAGAGTGAGGAAGTGTTAGATACGTTGGCATACTTGACTTCCACATGTTGTGATCTATTTAAATAGAATGGATTACATGGGTGCTAGCGATAATACCATATAAAATAGGAGACACCTACACATATTATTTGATCTCTTTAAGAAAATAAATCTATCAATAACCTCCATTGCATTGGGTTCTACTAAGTAGCTAGGGAATTGAACCTTACATTGAGGCCAGTGTACTCCACATTATACTTTGAGTAACATCTGACAGGGCATACTTGAGGGATTCTTAGGTTCCTGACTTCATTCTATCTTCCCGTAAGAAGTGGCTTCATTATCTTGATATTTT
>SNQJ01S0001584.1:280111-301935 GCA_010110895.2 Picea sitchensis
AGATTTATGCAGAAGTACTCAAAGGAAGGAATCATGGTCAACCAGAATCTAAGAAAACTAATAAAGATACATATTCAAGAAGACCATCCATGCTCAAGCCACAAAGAAGCTTCAATCATGATCATGATCATTCAAGGTAGAAATTTAGAAGGACTACACCACAAAGAATATTATTCACTCCCAGGTATGGAAATTTCTTTTATGGTCATTGTTTTTATTGTACTAACTTTGGACATAAGGTTGCAGATTGCAGGGATTATAAAAGAAATGTTCAAGAAAGAAATGATTATGTGGCCTCATGTAACATTGAATGTTACAAATGTCATAACTATGGACACATAGCTCGTGATTGTAGAAGCATGATCGATAATTCCATGAAAGAGAACACTTATATCAGATATAAGAAAGTATGGATAAGAAAATAGGAAGAACATGTGAACAAAGACCAGGTCCCATAGATCGCAATATTGGCAAAAAAACGAGACGGAGAAAAATCTACAGAGAAAAAGAATGATGTCAGATATAAAAAGGTTTGGAAAATAAATGAAAGAAAAGAAGGAAAATTAAACAAACAACAGGTTCAAGAGATTGTACTTTCAAGTATTGTAGTGAAAGATGAATCCATAGACAGAAAGAAAGAAGTCAAATCTTAGAGAGATGATGAATCTACCAATGAAGATGATGATGAATACACATCAGAGCATGAATTGTCTTGAGCCATCCGGCTTAGAGACTCCCAGGTAATATGAATATTAGACAAGGGGAGTCTATGCGATATATGTGACAGACCAAAGAACCATCCTTCGAGCAACTTGCAGAGTTTGAGAAGACATATCCAGAGCAATCAGTTAGCAGAAGTACAATTTGATAGATTAATCAAGACTTCATGATAGTATAGTGATAAATGGGTCAACATTATGTACATTTGCGCAAGTAGAGTCTTGGACAGTATGGACAAAGATGGATTTGTAAGAATACTTAGCAGGTTTGGATAGATATATGAAAGTGGGCGAGAGCATGGATTCATATATTGGTTCAGAGAATGGTTCAGAGACAAAGGAACATTATCATAATGGATGATAATTACACAGGAAATGGATCGAACAATGTTGATGGATTCCAAATTGACAGATATTGTTTGGACACATGCAATGCATACAACAGTTCACATTCAAAACAGAGTAATGCTCAGAAACAACAATGACAAAACTCCCTATGAACTATGGAAAGGAAGCACAAACAACAACCTCTACATCAAGGTAACTCAAGGTAGTATTTTATTAATTGAAATTTATGTTGATGATATTGTTTTGGAAGTACTAATGACAGGTTAAGCCAGAAATTTGCAAAGGATATGCAGAATGAATTTGAAATGTCATTACTTGGAGAACTATCCTTTTTTTGGGTCTTCAGATATGTCAAAGAAACCAAGGAATTTTTATTTCTCAAACTAAGTATATCAGAGAAATGCTAAAGAGGTTTGGAATGAAAGTTTGCAAACTAGTTACCACTCCTATGTAAACCAGTTGCAAGTTGAGCAAAGATGATGATTCAAATTCTATAAACTAGAGGCAATACATGTCAATGATTGGTAGCTTACTATATGTGACATCATCCAGACCAGATGTAATGTAGGCAGTTGGACAGGTGGCACGATTTCAAGCAACACCAAAGGAATCACATGTATTAACAATGAAGAGGATTTTCAAATATCTCAAAGAAACATAAGTGTTTGGATTATGGTATCCAAAAGGAAATGATCTATCACTTATTGCCTACACAGATGCAGATTGAGCAAGTTTCAGTGATGAACGATGACGCACCAGTGGAGCGATGTTCTACTTGGGTGAGTGTTTAGTATCATGGTTAAGTAAGAAAAAATCATCATATCCTTATATACAACCGAGGTAGAGTATATTGCAGCAACAACATGTTGTACACAGGTTCTATGGATGAAACAAAATATGACAGATATACAGGTTGAGTATGATGAGCCCATTCCAATCTATTGTGATAATACAAGTGCCATCGGAATCTCAAAGAACCCGGTGATTCACTCCAAGACGAAGCACATTCAAATCAAGTATCACTTTCTATGGGAACATGTTGCAGAAAATAACAATATGTGGGCACAAAAGAACAAGTGGTAGACATCTTTACAAAACCGCTTCCACGAGAATCCTTTGAGTATATTCGCCAGAGACTCAGAGTTATTTCTACTCCAAAATGAATTCTTTTAAATGCTTATCTTATATGTCTTAGATGTACACGAGGAAGCACCATAAAGAGGATAGTTCAGGTTGGGAGATCAGAGGAGTCAGTTAGAGGGAACAGACTCGAATGGAAATATACCTTTTCCATTGATGACAAAGAGGGAGAGATTTATCAGATGCAGAGGACAGAGACATGGTTCCAGAGGGAGCGTTGGTCACAGAGATGTAGGTGTGGTTCCAGGGGGAACATGAGTGATATCATGTCAATATTGCATCAGAGTGTTTCCATCAATGTCAAAGAGGGATATTGTTGATTAATTGTGTTGGTTGTCATTGATGTCAACCCTTAAAGAAAGTCCGATAGCGAATTCCGGTAGCACAAAGGTTTGGGTAATGGACACAAGTTTGTTTGATGTATAATGGTATGAGTTTTGATATATTTGTAGGTAATACTATTCTATATGGATAGTACATGTCATGCCATTTCTGGTGGTATGTGGAACATCACATAACTCCTCACAGTTTGAGAGTTATGGCCTTATGAATTTGTAGGACCCTCATATGTTGGCTTGAAGCCACAAAAGGTCAAAGAAGTCAAAGTGCTTGCAATGAAGAAATTATTTAAATAATAAAGTGAAGTGACAAAGTCAAAGAAGATTATTTAAATAATAAAGTGAAGTGACAAAGTCAAAGATGATTATTTAAACAATAAAGTGAAGTGACAAAGTCAAGGGGTATTATTTAAATAATAAAGTAAATGGAGAACTTTCTAATTATGGAAAGTGGTTAGAAGTGGGTTAGCCCTAAAATAAGGAAATTGGGTTAACATGGTTAAAAGGTAACCCCTTGAGGAAGCTACATGAAAGTATAAATAAGAGGCAAGGCTCTCTCATTTTAATTACACTTGAGCATATTGAATATCTACATGTGACTGAAGTAACCAAAGGATATCTAAGCCTAATTTTAGAGGGAAGGTGAAGGAAAGAAGGATGAAATTCAAGGGAGGATAAATTCTTTTGATGATGCTTTCTAAGGTATGTTATTTATAGGTCATCTCACCATTTTCGCAATAAATTTTTTTCTAGAATGATTCAGACCGTGAAATTGGGATGAAATTGAGGAAACATATCCAAGTAGTTGTGGTACAAATTTCAGCTTGTGGGTCATTGTATTTTTGGAGTTACACTCTGTGGAAAATAAGGTTTGTGGCTAGTCCTGAAACTAGTCTAAAACAAGTGTTTTGGGTAAAAATGTCATAACTTTTTCATAACATATCCAAATCCAGTAAGACCAAATGTGTTGGTTAGAGTAGATTCTGTAGTATTTTTTGTACAATTTTCAAATCCATACAACAAATATTCCATGCAGGGCACGCTCTACAAGTTCACTCTCTAGAATAAGCTAGAATTCAACAAGGTATGCCATTTTTGCTATAACTGGTTTTATGAGAGGTTCCAAGTAGTGACACTTAGAGGAATTGCATAAAACACACTGAAGAACATTGTGTACTATTTTCAGATCTTTATTCATCATAGGTACATAGTTATGATTATTTCAAGTTAGGGCTGTTGACTAATCCAAAACTAGTCATGTTAGACTAAAGTAAAGTTTGATGAAAATGCTAGTCTCTTGTTGTTAAATTTAAGGAAGGTTTGCATGTATGCGATCATATACACCGGGTCTATTATAGAGTTAAAAATCATATTTGGATGATGACATTGATGAGGGCTTTTGGTTGAGGTACATGTTGGGTACATGGTTGAGACAAGTAATTGATGAGTTGGCACATACATGAGGTGCATAGTTGATGATGTTGGTACATCTTGATGAGTCATAGTTGATGAGTAGTTGATACATTATTGGTACATACTTGGTACATGGTTGGAGGCACTTGTTAGTAGTATTGTTGACACATGGTTTATGGATGATGTAGCATAGTTATATTGGTATATTATTAGAAACGCATATTGATCTTGGTGATGCTTATGAGTTGTTGTGTTATGCTTGGTTGATGCACATATTTGAGAGCTGTCTTGGTGATTGATTTTGGTGAGTAGATCTGATTTGGTTGATAAGATTGATGAGACAGATTGATGAGACAGATTGTTGTGATAGGTCGTTTGGACAGGTTTTTGTGACATGTTATTCCTACAGGTTTGGTGCATGGTTGATGCACTTATTCATGGTACATGTTGAGGTACAGGTTGGTGCATGGTTGATGCACTTGTTTATGGTACAGTTTGATTACAGGTTGTTTGGTACATGTTGGTTCATGGTTGATACACTTGTTTATGGTACATGTGGATTACAGGTCGATGCATGGTTCAAGTTATTGGTATAGTTTGTTTGGTGCAGGTTGATTGATACAGGTTTACAACAATATATCTCACAATGATAGTGTGACAGTGGTTCCATCATCTATTTATATACCAGGGCGATTAGACGGGGCAAGGACAGGTGGTTGTAGCCACCTTCTGGTTGTAGCCGGAGAACATAGGGGGTTGTAGCCTCCTTCTGGTTGTAGCCAGATAATTGGAGAGTTGGAGCTTCCTTCAGGTTTTATCCTAAGAAACTAGGGGGTTGGAGCCTCCTTCCTGTTGCAGCTGGAAAACAAAGGAAGTTGGTGCTTCCAATGAATGTAATTCTTAAAGACATATAAGAAAAAATATTCTATGGTTTTCTCCTGCTTTGAGTTTCCATGTAAAACACTGGTGTACTGTGTATGTGTGTGATTTCTCATTTGTTCATTGTTTATTTACTTTGCAACTATTGTATGATAATTCTACATTGATATAACACTTGCATTTTATGGTGAAAAAGGATTATATTGGTCTATTACTGATTCAACCCCCTCTCAATAATCCAACAGAGAGAACGATTATGGATACACACATAATATACAATAATGTGAATTTTTATAACCTTAGGTGATTGTTTTTCTAATGTTATCTCATTAAATAACTCAAAACAAAATTTATTTAATAACATCAAATTAAATTTCTAAACATTGCATTAATCACATAGTGGTTGGAAAAAAAACAATGGAAGGAATAAAACACACACATGGAGATTTCTCCTTCTAATCATATTTTTATTGCTTTGATTTTCATTCCTTTGATCAAAGAAACTTATAAAGTGGCCTTTGCAACCTACTTGAACTAATAGTTGTATGGTCAATAAAGTCACCTCAAACAACAGTGTAAAACTTATGTAAAAGAGGGTACAACTATAATAGTATGACTTGCTCTATTTATGCCTTTCCTAGACAACAAACCACTCTTTCTCTCCTCTCAACGTTGAAGCACTCCAGTAATACAATGTATGACTAGATCTAAAGGTGTATGGCCTATGCATAAAGAAAAGGTGGCTACAATGATGGTATGACCTATACAACATGATGATATCTTGCTAGTCACCTTAGTAATCAACCCTTCTTCTCCTTGAATGGAGTATTTTGTCCTTCATCTCTCTCTTGCTCTCTTCCCATATGAGATCAACCTCTCCTCTCTTGTCCTATTTATGCTTTGAGATAAATAATTAATCTCCTCAATGATAGATTTCACCTATCTCAATCTTCAGATCTATTGCCGCTAAATCCTAATCTAAGTCACTAATGTACTAGAACTTCTATAACTTTTCATTTAGATTCCTAAGACTAAAGTTAACTTCAAAACATAAGACTTTCACTTTTGTTTTATTTTCAAGTGAAATTACAAGATGGAATCAGTTGCCATTTTTCCAAGACCAAAGAAATGTCTCTAACCACTTCTTACATGTTCACACTGAAACATGTGCAAGAAGTTCTTGCTCAAGCTACATTTCTCAACAAAGAATAAGATAAGAAACATGGAAGACAAGAGACTTCCTAAGATGGCTTTAAACTCCAGTCTAAACCACATGTGGTTCAAACGAGGGTGGCATAATGATGCCAAGTCTTGGTTAAATAATTGGGGAATAAAGGAAGTGACCACTCTATAGAATAATGATAATATTAAAAGTATTATTACATCTAAGTTTAAGGAGAAATTTTGGTGTGATAAAGAATTAGAGGATAATAGAAAATTAATATACAATAAGGAGGTGACAAACCCTAATCTATAAGATCAAAAGTATCTCTTTATTTTGAATAGTGTAAAGAAGAAAATCAACATTCCTAAAATAAGAACAAACTCTCATGAGCTTCATAGTGATACAAGGTGTATGACAATTCCCAAAATATCCTCATAGGTCAAAATAATTTGTCACCCTTGTGACACTAAGAGGGTTGAAAATGAAAATCACTTTCTCTTAGAATGTCTTGTGTACACCCACATCGGGTCGTGATTTCAAAATATTTGTTAAAATATCAACCTTCCTAACCTTTTAACTCATCAAAACTATAGTGATCTAGGAAATCTTTTCTTAAAAAATTTCAAGTATAAAAAAAACATTTTAAAGCAAATCAAGTAATTCCTTACATTTATTAAGATTCCATAAATCAAATTTAATCTCAATAAATATTAATCATTATCATCATCACTATAATATATATATATATATATAAAATTGAAATTTATTTTTAATAATAAAAACTAAATAATAATAATAAAATAAATTAATAGATTTTATTTTTTTTAACATAAAAAATTTTACACCTTAAATAATCTAAAATTAATATAAAATATAAAATAAATTATATAAAAATAAATGAAAGAAATAAACTTTGCCCAAAGACAATGACTAATACAAAACGATAACACCATGTCCATTCAAGAAACTTACTTAGGGAATTGAACCTTACATTGAGGCCAGTGTACTCCACATTATACTTTGAGTAACATCTGACAGGGCATACTTGAGGGATTCTTAGGTTCCTGACTTCATTCTATCTTCCCGTAAGAAGTGGCTTCATTATCTTGATATTTTATTATACACTATATATAGTAATAAACTATATAGTGTATAAGACAAAATCTTGATATTTTATTATACACTATATATCGAATAGTCCAATAAATATTCGTATCATTCCCTTATTCGTTCCTTCTGAACTTACTTTCTTTCGTACTTAACTGAAATCTTCATTCAATCTTCCCGTAAGAAGTTGTAGGAAGGAGCCAGACTATAATACTCGTAAAGTTGAGCGTACCATGCCATGACTCATATACAGGTAGGAATGAGCCGAACAATCTTCCCGTAAGAAGGAGCTTACAAGGACAATACCGTAAGAAGTTGAGCGTACCATGCCATGACTCATATACAGGTAGGAATGAGCCAGACTATAATACTCGTAAAGTTGAGCGTACCATGCCATGACTCATATACAGGTAGGAATGAGCCGAACAATATTCCCGTAAGAATTTGTAGGAATGAGCCAGACTATAATACTCGTAAAGTTGAGCATACCATGCCATGACTCATATACAGGTAGGAATGAGCCGAACACGGGAAAGGAAATAACCGTAAGAATTTTTAGGAATGAGCCAGACAATAATACTCGTAAAGTTGAGCGTACCATGCCATGAATCCTATACAGGTAAAGCACAGAGAGCCAGATTGCAGCCTAGCATTACGCTGAGAGCCTCTTAACCAAGCTAAGCCCCAACCCTAGCTTCAAGCTCCAAAAGAGGCATACTCGGTGTCTCAGCATCCTCTGACTTGATATGCTAGCAAGTGTGGAGGGCCCTCGAGATGCCTCACCGGATTACCTTTGTCTAGTGAGCACCTCATACTTGGACTCTGAAAACAAGTCGAGGGTCAAAGGGTCCGTGGAGGTAGGCCTGGGCCTAGGCTTCGGGATTTGAGGCTAGCATGGCGTTGAGCGCTTCATTGCTCGACAAGGATACAATCCATCCAAATTGAGGGAAAGAAGCAATATTCAATGCGTTACAGCTCAAGGATGGATCGACAATCACAATAGAGGCTAAAGGGAATCTCGCTAAGCACAGTCTAAGGGACGCTACCTGAGTGTTTGCAATGAGTGTTGTTGGAAACAAAATATTCGTATCATTCCCTTATTCGTTCCTTCTGAACTTACTTTCTTTCGTACTTAACTGAAATCTTCATTCAATCTTCCCGTAAGAAGTTGTAGGAAGGAGCCAGACTATAATACTCGTAAAGTTGAGCGTACCATGCCATGACTCATATACAGGTAGGAATGAGCCGAACAATCTTCCCGTAAGAAGGAGCTTACAAGGACAATACCGTAAGAAGTTGAGCGTACCATGCCATGACTCATATACAGGTAGGAATGAGCCAGACTATAATACTCGTAAAGTTGAGCGTACCATGCCATGACTCATATACAGGTAGGAATGAGCCGAACAATATTCCCGTAAGAATTTGTAGGAATGAGCCAGACTATAATACTCGTAAAGTTGAGCATACCATGCCATGACTCATATACAGGTAGGAATGAGCCGAACACGGGAAAGGAAATAACCGTAAGAATTTTTAGGAATGAGCCAGACTATAATACTCGTAAAGTTGAGCGTACCATGCCATGACTCCTATACAGGTAAAGCACAGAGAGCCAGATTGCAGCCTAGCATTACGCTGAGAGCCTCTTAACCAAGCTAAGCCCCAACCCTAGCTTCAAGCTCCAAAAGAGGCGTACTCGGTGTCTCAGCATCCTCTGACTTGATATGCTAGCAAGTGTGGAGGGCCCTCGAGATGCCTCACCGGATTACCTTTGTCTGGTGAGCACCTCATACTTGGACTCTGAAAACAAGTCGAGGGTCAAAGGGTCCGTGGAGGTAGGCCTAGGCCCGGGCTTCGGGATTTGAGGCTAGCATGGCGTTGAGCACTTCATTTCTCGACAAGGATACAATATCCAAATTGAGAAGACAAACTTAGGTGCCCCTTTAATGGTTTGTGTTATGTTAGAATTTCTTTTTGGTTCTCATATGTTTGAATGTATTGTAGAATTCTTTGTTTTTCATTTAAGTAATTAAGATTTCTCTAAGGAGGATCAAATGATTTCACATTTTATCATTTGTTGGTATGTAGACATTACTCACGTTTCTAGTGTTAAGAAAAAATGAGCTTCGATTAATCACTAATGAATGTATGGTAGATGAATGTGATGGAAAAGATAGTGAAAGGCTTACATTATAAAATCAGCCACAAATTAAGGTCAATCAAAGTCTTTAATGTGTACCCGAATTTCTTTAGGAAGAACATCTATCAAAAACTTTCATCATAATTGTTTATATATATATATATATATATAAAAAAATAAAAATAAAAATAAAAATAAAAGAATATTAATTAATTAGTATCTGTCAACTAATCAACTAATTAGTATAAATGAAGTCCCATCCCAACACTCAAATAAGTGATGTCAAAGACCTTTTGAACCCAATGTCTTTCCTCTTTTTCTATCTTTGTTTTGTTTACAAGATTATGTAGATGTAATCAATTAAATTTAATTAGTGGTATACTCTCCTAAAAGTTTGTATATGTTATATTTAGTTATTATTATCTTTAAACTTCATTTAAGCGCAAATGACATGTCGATTTTGTATTATACATTTTGCAATGGATTAATTATGAAGAATATAGTTTTAGTGTTGTTGGTTGTCATCCATGGTGTTGGTGGTTTATAGTAGTGTATCACTTTAATGAATATAGATTCAATTTAAATTCTTTAATGATGATTGGAGTGTCCACTTGAAATGTTTGAGAT
Source organism: Picea sitchensis (assembly GCA_010110895.2). Taxonomy (NCBI): domain Eukaryota; kingdom Viridiplantae; phylum Streptophyta; class Pinopsida; order Pinales; family Pinaceae; genus Picea; species Picea sitchensis. The sequence continues at coordinate 289,991 of SNQJ01S0001584.1, forward strand.
TTTTTAAACTTGAAGATTGTTCAACTCCAAAAAAACAATACTCATAAATAAATTAAATTAAAAAAAAAAGATCTCTCTTTCTGTTTTTGATAAATCAAAGATAAAATAAATACATACTAGTGATAAATTCATACTATCAACTATGAAATTGAAATAAAAATGTAAAGAAGGTTGTTTATAAATATTGTGTTTAGATTGGTAATTAACTTCAATGTAAATTAGAAACAATTTCCTTTATTAAAAAACAAAAGATGTTATTTTTTTTTTTTTTCCACTGTGGTTCATGACACAAAGCTCGCTACATCCGTAGTATTCCCCTCAAAATCCAGAGAACATAGGAGGGTCAAGTATTTCAAGAATATTTGGCTCATAAAGAGCAGCACGTTGCATAGATGAGACTCGAACCTCGCTAATTGAGCTACAACCACTTGACCAAAAGAAAATGGAAGATGTTGTCTACACCACACATGAGATAAATAAATAATTTAATTGTTAAATGTTATTATTACAAGTGAATTATATTGACTTAAAAAAAACCATTGTGTCATACATCCAGATTACTAGACTACTAATTTTATACATGTTTCACAAAACTAACATGTAGATGTAATCGATTAACTTTCATTAGTGGTGGACCCTCCTAAAAGTTTGTACATGTTATTTCTAGCTATTATCATCTTTAAACTTCATTTACGCCCGAAAGACATGTCGATTTTGTGTTATACATTTCACAATGGATCAGTTATATTGACTTAAAAAAACCATTTTGTCATACATCTAGATTACCAGTCTACTAATTTTGTGCTTGTTTCACAAAACTAACATGTAGATGTAATCATTTAACTTCCATTAGTGGTGCACCCTCCTAAAAGTTTGTACATGTCGTATCTAGCTATTATCATCTTTAAACTTCATTTAAGCCCAAAAGACATGTCAATTTTGTGTTATGCATTTTGTAATGGATCGGTTAGGAAGAATATAGTTTGTAGCTTTGTTGGTTGTCACCAATGATGTTAGTGGTTTATAGTAGTGTATCACTATAATTAACATAGATTCAATTTAAATCCCTTAATGATGATTGGAGTGTCCAATTGAAATATTGAGATTTTTCAAACTTGAAGACGGTTCAACTTAAAAAAAAATACTCATAAATAAATTAAATTAAAAAAAAAGTGAGCACTCTTTCTATTTTTGATAAATCAAAGATAAAATAAATACATACTAGTGATAACTTCGTACTATCAACTACAAAATTGAAATAAAAATGTAAAAAAGGTTGTTTATAAATATTTTGTTTACATTTCTAATTAACTTCAATGCAAATTAGAAACAATTTCCTTTATTAAAAATGGAAGATGTTGTCTAGTCTGCACATTAGTCTGCACATGAGATGATGCTAATTTTGTGAAATAAACATAAATTAAATGAATTATTTAAATTATTTATTTAAATGGATCTAAGCTGGGTTGTATAGCACCTAACTATTCTCGATGCAATAATCACCAGTTTAGATCCATATTAAACCATGATATATCAAGGTGTACATTTTTTTATCATTCAATTCCATGTCATGTATTAATTACTTCATATTAAATAATAAAAAAAGTCACACCTTGAGAAATTTGATCCCTCTAGGTGCTTGATAGCTTTGGATTTAAGATGGATCTACACTAGTTTAATTTTTTAGATGTATGCAGTTATTTAATATTTTTTCACATTACCTGACAACATCTCCCACATACTAGGTTGTAGAGCATCTAACCAGTCTTTGTGCAATGATTCATACAACTTCATTTTCAAGGGGGTGCCATTGTTCTTAACCATTAGACCCAATCAAAATGTTCTTAACCATATCTTTTAATGAAAATCTTCTAATCTACACTTTTTTGGTGATCCTTGTGGTGATGTACGGTCTTATGTTTCTAAGAGTAAATTTATAACTAGGAAAATTCATATTTTTTGATGATTATTTTTTGGAAAAGGGAAAGTTTCATTTATTTTTTTGAAAACTTTAATGAATTTTAAAGGTGATGTATGGTCTTATGTTGTAAGAGTAAATTTATAATTAAGTATATTCATATTTTTTGATGATTTTTTTTTGAATGGAAAGTTTATTTATTTTTTTGAAATTTTAATGATTTGTATAATTTTAAAATGAACCACAATTTTTAAAAACACAATTTCATAATCAAAGTTTAAATATTAATAAAATGTAAATATTTTTTTAACAAAAAATTTCAATGAAAAGAGATTAGATTTATCCACTTATTAATCTCCCAATCTTTCATTATTTCACTTATCTTTATTTTACTTAAAGTGTAAATATATTTTTAACAAAAAATTTCAATGAAAAGAGTTAGATTTATCCACTTATTAATCTCATAGTCTTCCACTATTTCACTTATCTTTATTTCACTTTTTCAAATACAACTATATCGATACTTAATTACTATTAAAATTTTACTTTTAATTTAAAAGTTTTTATCTATTTTAAATAATTTTTTAATTTAATTTTTTTTTATCTATTTTAAATGATTTTTATCTATAATTGATAAGTATATAAACTACACACCTACCATTTTTTCTTTATAAAAGTATTTTACAAACCATCTCACACACATATATAATTTTAAATGTTTAATACTTTCTCCTTTTAAAACTTTCTCAATGACCTAGATTCTTATTTAATACATATTATAAGAATTGTCTCATGAGAAAAAAGCCATCAATATAATATATAATAGTTAATTTTTAAACAATATTATATCAAATTATATTACCAAACTAAATTTATCAATCAAGATAGTATTGAAAGTTTGTACTTTACTTTAAAGTGAATCTAATTTCCTACATAGAAAGCTAAACCAAAGTATATTTTTATTTCGTATTTAATATTAGGTTTATCTTATTTATTATGAAGTTAAATATTTCTTTCTCTAATATGGATGATCAATTATAATTTTTTACAATTGAGTAAAATTTTGTATTTATGATTTTTTTAACTTAAAATTGAAGGACTATTAATTTATGTGAATGCAAATTAAAAAATAATAAATATATTGAAATGCCATTATTTTCCTTAAACTAATAAGGATGAATGTCAAATTCCAGCACGAGTCACGAGTCTTAATGGTAAAAACATAAAATTAAAAGGAATAAATAAGTTCCTACATTTAGTTAAAAAAGACCTCAATCATTATTTTTCTTAAACATTAACTTGTCATTGACACTAACACATTATTATGTAGCATATGATATGACATTGGGTTGGCCATGAACACAAAGACTTACCATAAATATTGATCCTTGTTTTCTTACCCTAATACTAGAGTATGTTACTACAAATGAATTAGTCATTGCCACTTCATTAGTGATCTAGAATTGGATCTAGGAGCTTGAAGGAGCTCAGAAAGGCCTAGAACTAAAAGTTCTCAGAATGGCTTCAAAACGGACTTGTGCCTAGACCTCGTCGATACGAACCCAACACAACTTGAATGGGCTCAAACGAACATCTTATGTTCAAGTTATGGCGATCTGTTCTTTTTTCCAAACAGGCAAAAAAATGCTGACTGTACAGTCCGTACAATGCCACGTGGAAGCTGACTGTACAAGCTGTATAGTCATAAAACTAACGTAGCATTCATAGTTGGCGATGACATGGCAGGGACCGTACAACTGATGTGGCAGGTTGACTAGGTGTACGGACTGATGACATGGCAGGTACAGGTGGACCAACTAGGAAGTGACACATGTCACCACTGTAAGGGAAACACGTGGCACGCTCGTACGACGACACATGGCATGTCATATGGAGACATGTGGCAGACGGTGACTAGGAAAGTATGGTGACAGGGCAGACATGTGGACCAGTTGACGTTTGAAACTTGGCATCAGTCGACGAATGAGAAGGTGCCACGTGGCCGAGACATGGGCTACCATGTGGCACCTCGACATTAGCTAAAGTTATAACAAAAATTTGGTGTCCATCGAGTTCGAACGCTTGACCTCCTATTCAGGAAAATACATCACGTAGGCTGGGCTACCAACCCATCGACTGGATGGATCTTACTCTATAATAGTCATGCTATTATTTAAGCTTGGAACATGGCTAGTTTGGTGGAGGGTCGAGCTGGGGCTGGGTTCGAACCCTTAGGAGAGGTCCCATGCGATAGTGCTATATGATCACGCCCCAGTCTATATACACCGGTTGACGCAGTTATGGGTGGTGCTAGCCCCAGATCTTGGTCATATCCTTGTCCCATATGGCTGGGGGATGCATCTCGGGCCTACACCATACTTTTGGCATGTGGGTAAATGGATAACACCTAGTTGGTTGGCCTTGCCTACCGACCAACAAAGTCAAAAACCCCTTCATCAAAAGAAGGAATTTCGGGAGCTATGGTGGACAAAAAACCCTCCTACTTGGACCAAGTAAGTATAAATTCCCTCCTCTTTCACTTCAATTCATTCATTTATGTTTAGTTTTTAGTTTTGGAGGAACATGCCCTTGTAAAAGGGTCACATCTTTGTGTACGCGGGTTGTCCATGGACAACCCACGTATGTACTCGGGCAAAGAAATAAACAACCTGAGTACATATGCGACTGTGAAATATACAACCCGCGTACACCTCTCTTTGTATTGAAAAAATTAAAACACAAGTATTAATTCCTCTCCAACATTTTGTATATGACAAGATGTATGTTCACTTGAGGGAGACAGACCATGAGGAGATGGATGTCTTGGTCGAGGAGGACCTTGTGGCTTATGAAAATTCTTCCAGTGTCCATTCATGAGGGCACAACCAAGGTTTATTAACACTCTTGTGGAGTATTGGCATCCTAATGCATAAGCTTTCATGTTGGAGGTTCAATTACTGACCCCGACTATAGAGGATATTTACTTCTTGACCGACCTCTCTAGAAGAGGGGAACCGGTCAACTTGAGGACCTTGCCTCTAGGGTTGTTCAACATTGGGGACTATATCAACATGTATTGTGAGGCTAGTACTGAGAAAGTGGGTTCTCAAGTGTCGATTCACAAGATCACCATCTTCTCCCTACGAGTGATTCTACTCATGATTGGGTGGATTATTGGTTCTATGGCACTCCATTAAGCCTCTCGTGCACATATACACTGTGCAGTTCAGTGTTTGGAGGAGACAATATTTGACTGGAGTACTACCATGCTAGTATGCATGAAGAGAAAACTCAGAGAGTGTCGTAGGCATACCAACAATAAATTTGGGTTCGGTACCATATTATGTTGCTTCTTCTTCGAGAGGGTGCCCAGTTTCAGTCCTAGATAGACAGTATGGGGGCATAGTTCCTCCTTCCCAACAGTGAGTAGGTGGGAAATTTTACTACCTAGACAGTGTGGATGAAGGATGACAGAGGCATTTGAAAACAAATTCTTTGATTGGTGGGCATGTCAAATCCCAGTCATAGAAGATTATCCCTATGCAGGGATTATCTTCCTTAGAGATCTAGACATGCCCGTGCCCCATGGCAAGGAGCGTGATCATATAGGTAACATATGTTTTTGAAGTTATTAAATTTTTAATTTTCATATATATCTTTTTTATGTGTGTATCAGAGTACTTACTTGTGATTCTATTATGTACATATGTGGAACCCGTTTGACCGACATACTTCGCCAGGACTAGGCGTCTTCCTTGACTATAGGTAGGACCAATAAAATTAGGAGGACCGACAGCTGCGGGAGAAGCCCCAACTAGAGAGGCTGACAGAGTCCTACTCCGAGTGGAGAAGAACCTCACTTCTCTCACTCGTGCAATTCCTATGGTTGATATCGAGGATCTCCCCCCAGGTATGCAACCACTTGTAGTAGGGGTGCCTCGGACCTGGGTGCCTATACCTTAGATAACGTTGAACCATTTACATGCCGAGGTTAATTTTTGTACTATGTATTATGATGACTTAAGCCCGATGATGTATACCGATGAATTTCTTAGGATTTCATGGCCACTTTTGTACTCATGACACTATTCTGGATATTGTGTGTGTGTGTGTGTGTGTGTATATATATCTTTTTTGTTTTATGGATAACATTTTTTACAAATGTATTTACATGTCTATGTGTGTTCTTTTCTTTTACATGTGGGAAAAAATCCATTCTAAAACTTGATTAGATAGAGTATCAATTAAATGACTAAATATCCTAGGAACACGAATATATGTAATGTAATCAAAAGATCATTCTAATAGGCACACCCTAAGGAATCGTCAGTGAAGAGTGGGATCATAAACACAGTAAACCTAATTTAACTAGGACACAACCAGTTGAGAATCTAAGTAAACTTGGAGGAGAGAAATTCCATGTGACAAAGCATCACGTAGAAATTCTATCACTATGCTCTATTCGACAACATTATTGGTTTCATTGCCTAGAAAAATACCTCAAGAAGATAGAAACTGGCCTCCAGGTGTGAAAATCACCCAAGTTGTGGAAGCAAGCCTCTGAGTGTGTTGGCTAGTGCTTTCCGCGAACCCAAAGTAAACCTACGATTCACTTGACATTTTCCATAGTGAAAAAAAGACATAAATAACTACACGTCCACAAGACAAAAAAGACAAAAATGGATAAAAGGATATACATATATACAAGAATCCACCTAGGTGACCGACCTAAGAGTAGTACTTCTTAAGGTAGATCCCAATTCTAGGCTTCTCTAAATATTTCCCTCAAAATCAAGTAGACGATAAGCTCCCTTTTCTAAGACCTTTTTCACAATGAAAGGTTTGAACCACATGGGTTTGAACTTGACTTCCCCCAGGGGATATTTGTCTTGGTCATAGACCAGGACAAGATCACCTTAAGATAAAATAAGAGGGAGAATGGATCGATCATACTGACACTTGAATCGTTTCCTATGATCCTCGTTCTCCAAGGCCATGTCACGACGTTGTTCATCGAGCTGCTCGAGATATAGAAGGTGTTCCTCAAGACTGCTTCTAGTCCATATATGAGTTGAAAAGGTGAAAAAAAGTGGTAGTCTTCAAAGACGTTCGATAGGCCCACAATGCCGAATACAACATCAAATGCCAATTTGACTTGGCCGAATTGATCGTCCGCTGAAGAATAGTCTTGAGAGACTTATTCACAGCTTCAACCTGACCATTTTCTTGTGGTTAATAGGGTGATGAATTTTCCTGTTTGAAGCCAAGCTTTGATGTTAACTCATTCATCATCTTATTTTGGAAGTGACTGCCATGGTCAGTGACAATCTTCTTTGGGATACCGAATCTTGTGACTATCTAATTAACAATGAAAAGGGTAGTGGTTTCTCCATCATTGTTAAATGTTGACACAACTTCGACCCACTTAGTGAAGTAGTCTACTTCTACGATGATATAACGATTCCCCCTCTTAGAATCCGAGTGACATGTAGTGAAATCAATCCCCCACTTGGTGAAGGGATCGACAATAATGACTAGAAACATAGGCGTAGGGTGTGCCTACATCTTTCGACAAAAGATCTGGCATGGGTGGCACTTATTGACCACCTCAACACAATCCTTGATTAATGAGGGATAGACATATCATGTGCGTAGGGACTAGTGATTTCCTCTAGAATCACCTCGTCAGAGGTCAAGACCAACTCTAAAGGATATTGAGTTGTGAGAGAGTCCTGAGCCCAAATAGGCTCGAGAACTGGATCTAGCTCCTATGAGCGAGATGAATCAGGGTTGGCCGAGGTTTGCTGGAGAATGTTGTATGCAACCTCAACCACAGATAAGGGCATGGCCCTGCCAAGGTTCCCTATCCCTTCCATCGAAGCCGATGGGGAAGATAAATTCCACGGGTCGTGAAAGTAGCTCGTTTTAAAAGACGACACTTGAAATATTGCAACCCTTGATTGGTTGGGAACAACCGATATACAATTTACATCGTTGGAAGGTGACATATAATAAAAGGTTCCGATCAATGACATAAATAAACCGACACCTAATTTGGCAGTACCAGGATGTGGGTTATCAATCATCGGGACCGTGGAATCCCCCGATAAAGGGTTAGGACGAGAGAAGGAAAACTGGTCGATGGTTACAATTCGGCCCTCATGCGAAAAGAATAAGACCTGAAAAATAGTGGCAACCACTGCATGCATCGTGTAAGTCCAACTATGTCCTAACAAAATATTGTAGTCAAGAGGTGCATCAACTAATTCAACCTCGATGCACACAATTTTACCTCCTAACTGCACGGGGAAAGAAGGAATTATTCTATGTGGTCTAAATGATCGACCATCAAAATCCATAAGCAACGTAGGTGACAGAGAAAACTTAGCTTGGCCAATGGCCTTCCAACATACCAATGGAATCAAACAAGTCGAGGCACCCTCATCAACAACCATACATAAAATGTTCCGTGTCAACGATTTCATGGTGTATTCCACTACTATCTGAAAGGATACTTGGTGAGGAAGATGAGGTTTAAGGTCAGTTGGATCGAAAATGATCGTTCCTAGGTTATTAGTCTCTGTCACTCCCAAAGTGGAAAACATAGATTTTCTCCATGAGGGGAAACTTTGGACAACCTCTAGAGAAGGCACACACAAGGGGTCTATGCCATATCCTCCATGACAGAGTAGTTCTAAGCGACCCTCTTGTTTGGGTTATGGGAAGCCTTCTTAAAAACACCTTTAGGGATGCGAGTCATTGTCTCTCCCACTGTCTTCTCAATTTGAAGAGGAGTCAATGGGTTAGTGGCCTCCTTGTCCTTCTCAACATATTTCGGTGTTCCGTAGTCACGATTCTTGGTGGATAAATGAACATCATTTTTCATCATGTAAACGTTCGTGGTCAGGTTGTTAGGAGAAGGTGCAGAGGGTCCCTGACTGCCCCCAACCGTGCTCATGGATGCAAAAGCCTGAGCCATATTTTTCCCTTGTGGAAAAGGGTTTTTCAAAACAATAGGCTGTTGATGTGCTAATAGCTTCTGGGCTTCTGCAATTCAAGGGAATTGGTGAGTTGAGTGGTCTTCTGTGCAAAGATTACATAGATACTTTGACTTATTCTTCTCAGTTTTTCCCTCACCAGAATTGTTAGCAACCTGTTTATCCCCTTTACCCTTCTTATTTCTCTGTTTATACTTTCCCTCATTTTCTTGGTTGGCCTTGGGAGTCCTCAATTGCACACTATGTACATCTGATATCTGGGTAGTGGGGGAAACTAAACTAGGAGTTTGGCTGGCCACAATCTACTGTATCAACAATTGCTGCAACTGATTCGACAATAGATCCATGGAATTTATTTGTGTTAATCCTACTATGCCATCATAGTGGGGCCCAAAATTTTGTTTGGACTTATCAAGAGTAGATCGTGGTGTATCTGGTAATATCTTGTAAAGCATGCCAGACCAAGAGTAAATTCGTTCTAGTCGTTGGGCTCTCATAATAGCCTCTTCCATAGAAAACACCCTGGACGTTGATATGTCTTTGGACATGCAAGGAACCAAAGACTTCAAGAACCACTCAATAAAGAAAGTAGGAGGAACCTTTACCTTAATCAATATCTTTCTTCACCACCATTCTTTGATATGATCAAAGATATGGTCAGCCTTGGTTTGTTCGAAGTTTCCACCAACTCTGTGCTGTCATCGTATCTCACCGATAACTGGAAATGGTTGAAGAAAACCATCACCAGGTCATTAATGTAAGAGTACTTTGAGCTATTGAGATCGATATACCACTTTGCAAAACCCCTTATAAGAGTGATTTGAAAAAGGTGCAACTGAACAAAGTCGTCTTTCAACGAGTTTGAGGAGCACCAAAAGTGAAAGGTAGTTAGATGATCACCTGGATCTTCGCCAGGCTTTCTCTCAAACTTCAAAATATATGAAGGAAACTTAATCGGCATGGGGGGCCAATGTGGGTCATGACAGATCGAGTCATTCAATAATCTCAACAAGTATGGAAAATGCAAGGTTTCCAGAAAGGGTAGTTTCAGTTGCAGAGTATTTACAGGAAAAGAGGGTGTTGGATTTTGACTAGCACCAGGTTTCTAGGAAAAGTTGGACTGCTGGACAAGGTTTTGGTAGAAACCATGGCCTTGACCATCAAAAGGAAATTGTGTCTGTTGAGGCATCATCGGTTGACTCCCGAAATTGGACGACGTAGCCTATGTTGGGATTGCTCCCTATGTTATGTTCCAAGGACCTTGGTTGGGGATTCCCCCAACCGATCCGCCTGGCATAGGTACAAAACCTTGTCTCGGTTCCATTGAGTATGTAAGGGGTTTCCCCCAACTGGAATTCCTTTCGAGGGAAACAATCCCTTCCAATGATTCCAAAGACCCTGTGTGGAGTATACTCCAGTTGTTGCTCCCTATGAAGGAATGGTATGTTGCATTGAGTTCTTTTGACCAAAGATGGGGCTTCCCTCTATTGGGAAAGTCATTGTTTCCAAACACACCAAACAAAGAGAATGACATAGATCCCACCCACATTGTGTAGGATGAAGGTCCCAAAATGCCTCCACTAAACAAGATATAATTAGTGTTAGGCCCGATTGGTTGTTGGAACGCACCACCAAGTGAAGGGGACAAAGGAGGTATATGAACCCCACCATAAGGTATAAAATTAAAAGGGGAAGTAGTGCCCGCGGCTGATCCTTTTAAGGGAGTGTTAGAGATTCCTGCCCCGAGAACCATGGTCTATAAAGTAGAGTAGGTAAGCATTGAATTCATGTCAAAGTCGGGCATCCCATATGGGAAGGGAGCGCCTGTCACGTTCTTGAGAATGAAACAATGGTTGAAGCCGTCATATGAATTAAAGAACTACCCAAAGTCATGAGTGTCAGGATAGTCGTGGTCCTGACAGGTGAAAGTGGGGGAGGAGGTACAATCCCCCCTCCAGTGGTAGATGTAACGAGAGTACAAGGACTCCCAGACGAAGTATCAACGTTTTCTTCCATCACCCCTTGACGAATGAACTGAAATTTAGGAGAAGTCACCTCGGGGGGGACTATCTGAATTAAAAGTAGTGCCGATGGGTCGGTGATCAGAGGATTTGTTGGCCTGAAACCCTCAGTATCAAGGTCAGAAATGATAGAATCCTTCAGTGCTGGAAAGTCTCCTCTCGGAGAAGGATTGGGTACAGTTTCCTACAGCCTGGTCGCTTCGAACGATCCTTCTTGATCAAGTCTTCACCTCAATGGTGGCGGAGGTGGCTCCAAATTATCTGATGACAAGACCTGAAACCTTCATGACCAACAAAGCTATTGATATTCCACTTTTTGAAATGATCAACCGCAGTAAGGTTTGACTAGCGTGGAATACAGAGCACACACTAAAAGCTTCCTAAAGATAAATCAAGTAATCAATGAACTAGTGGGAAGGATGGTTATGCCAATCGACAGTAGAGAAACTAATCGGTGCAAGTGCAACTCGAACATGGAAGTACCCTCTGGGTATACTCTTCGAAGTGCGATCCAACGTTCGCCCTAGGTACCGCGATATACCCCCATAGTCACCTGTGTAAGTCCGTAAAATATAGGAAACTAAGTTGCCAGCTTGTAGTCAGTCACCAGGAGGGTACAGTCGATAGTCGGGCATATCATAATGAGAAGGATAACAAGTCTAAATCCCTTTAAGGGTACCGAAATAAATTGGTCCAGAAGACAACTAAGGATCTCGAACGGATTTGAGGTCCATGAAGCTCCTTAGGAAAATGTGATTAGTATTGCTCCTGATAAAGGCCCTTAATATACAATCCCCACTCTGTTTGGTCTGACTTTGGAGGGGTTATCTCCTTTACCTTTCCTCACGCAACTTCATGTTTATCCCCTGTGTTAGAGGGGGGTCCCAGATAACTCTTACGACGCTGGACATAAGACACTCCCTACATAAGACTCCAATGTTTGTTTTAAATGGCCTTGAATATTTTCCTCTTCACACCTAATTCAAGGCCCTAAAACCCTAAACTAGT
>SNQJ01S0001585.1:6135-24125 GCA_010110895.2 Picea sitchensis
GTACTGGCGATTCAAAGAAGAATGACATTGCACTCACCACTCGAGCCAAAGATTATTCTCCCTCTAAAGAGAAGGTTGATGATCTACCTCCTTCATTGGTACAACCCTCTCCTCCAACTCCACCTACCAACGGTCCTCTTCATCTTGAACGACCGAGCCTTGACACAGTTCTTTGACCCCCTCCAAAGGGCGTCGTTAGGAAATAGGATTTTAATCCTCATGCTCGTGCTACCTAGAACTATAGCATTGTTGAAGATCTGACACAAGCACCTTCTGCGATGTCAGCCCTTGAAGTCCTCCAAAGTTGTCCCACACAATGGAGGGCGTTGTTGAAAGCTATCGGTGGAATCGACCCAACGGATACGAATTTAATAATTTTTGACTTGGAAGATCACATTCCAAGGTTACCCCCTCAATTCGTGTTCCAAATACAAGTGATCGTCTGCGAAAAAAGCATTTGTTGGACCGTTATTGACGAGGGTGCCTCGACGTGTGTCATGTTCATTACCTACTGGAAAGCCATCGACTCTCCCTCTTTGACTGAATCCCATAACACTCTCAAAGCCTTCAATGGCTCCGATTTTAAACCCTACGGTGTTCTTCCTTCATTGCCAATCACGCTAGAAGGAAAAACGGTCCAAGTCAAAGTGGAGGTCTTCGACACTCCTCTCGATTATGATCTTCTGCTTGGTCGTAGCTGGATCGATTCCATGCCCACAGTTGTGTTGACTCTCTTTCTTGTCGTACGCTTCCCCTATCAAGGAAAGATCATCACCGTTGACCAACTAGCCTTCTTTAACTCAGATGCACATACTGGCAACATACCGTTCACTGCTAAAACCCCACCAGGTTACAAGAACATCGGTGTAGGCCTTCTTAAGGACTCTTCGTTAATTGGTACTTTCCATCGCCCGATGTTCCACGCTCGTCCGTTGCTTCAATCAACATGATCTCCACCTCGATTCATGAGACCCCTATGTCTCACGACCCATGGATGGTACTTGAACCTAGCAATCATCTCTGTTACGGCGATGAAATGCCATTAAGCCTGGTTGAATTTTCCTATCAGGCCATTCAATTGGCAACCCCTTCTACCCCCTCTCTTGATGAAGTATCTCCAGATACTTTCCATTTCATTTTTCCCACATATGAGATGATCACGTCTATCAGGGAAGACACCCCTTTGGACGATGGTCATCACGATTCCATCCTCTTTCTGGAGAAACATACCATCAAGAACTACCAATGGATCTCGACCTGGTCGACCGTTGTTGTCATTTCAACCGTTCCCGATTCCACACACGTTGTGTTTTCCAAAGGGAACTTAAGCAACATCTCACCCACTATTCCCATCGACATATCCATCAAACCTGGAGTTGTCGAAAATGTGCACATCGGAGCTTCGTGTTCCCCTGATGAAATCGCCACCTACATGTCACTTTTCAAAGAGTTTCATGACATTTTCACCTGGAGCTACAAAGAAATGCCAAGTATCGACCCCGACATTGTGATTCATGAGATCAAGACATATCCAGACGCTAAACCCATCCGACAACGCCTTCGTTCGGTTCACCCCCATAAAGCAGCTGCTATCAAGCTTGAAGTCGAGAAACTTCTAAAAGCCGGATTTATTTACCTAGTGGCCCTCACTGACTGGGTTTCTAATCGTGTCCTGATTGACAAGAAACAAGGCACGATTCGTGTATGTGTTGATTATAGTGATATCAACAAAGATTGTCCCAAAGACAACCTTCCTACCCCCTTCGTCGATCAAATTGTCGATGATTGTTTCAAAAGTGAAATCTTCTCATTGATGGATGGTTTCTCCAGATATAATCAAATCAACATTGTTCCTGAAGATCAACACAAAACTTCTTTTATTTGTCCTTGGGGTACTTTTGCCTATCGGAAACTCCATTTTGGTCTCAAGAACGTTGGCGCAACTTTCCAACGCACTATGACTTATGCTTTCCATGATATCAAGCACATCGTGCAACCATATCTTGATGACTTACCTGCTCATTCTATGCACCGAGTCAATCATCCAAGCCACCTTCGAGCCATTTTCATCCGCTGTCGGTTCTACCATATCCGCTTGAATCCTCACAAGTGCGTTTTCTGCGTGGAATCCGACCGAATTATAGGTTTTATTGTTTCCCGTCACGAAATCTGGGTGTATCCTCTAAAGGTTGAGGCAATCCTTAATCTCCCTCCTCCTTCTACACTTCTCCAGTTACAAATTTTGCAAGGGAAAGCAAACTTTCTTCGTCGTTTCATCCCAAACTATGCCGAGATAACTCATGGATTTACGTGACTCCTCAAAAAGGGGTTCGAGTTCGTATGGGATACCATTGCAAACAAATCCTTCGAAGCTTTGAAANAGTCGCGATTATTTCCTTTACCTTGCAGCCTCGGATTACACTATTGGTATGGTTCTCGTCCAAGAGGATGATTCTCACGACGAACATGTTATCTATTACTTGAGTCGAAGTCTAACACCAACCGAAACCAAGTATTTACATGTCGAAAAACTTGCCTTGGCAGCCATTTAAGCAGTCCAACACTTCCGGCACTATATACTCTCTCGCAAAACTACAGTGATTTCTAACTACAACCCTATGCAACACATTGTCGCACGTCAATTGCTAGGGGGAAAATACTCCAAATGGATCGTTATACTCCATGAGTTTGACCTGGAATTCGAACGAGCCAAGTCAAAGAATTCCTTAGTGTTTGTCGAGTTGATATGCGACTTTCTCTACTCTGAAATGGAAAATGTAGCAGCCATTTCATTACCTGATGAATCCCTTTTCCTTATTAGTTTCTATGATCTTTGGTATGGAGATATCATTATATATCTCCAAACCTAGAATTTCCGACCCAATTTGTCTAGTACCAACCGACGTCGAATACGCTACCAAGCCCTTCAATATATTATCCTCGGGGACACTCTTTATCATCGAGAGATTGACTCAGTTTTTCAATGCTGCCTCACGATCGACGAAGCCGAGAAAGCCTTAAATGACTTCCATTCTGGAGCCTGTGGTGGTCATATGTTTGGGTATGCTACTGCCTTCAGGTATGTGGTAGGATATTTTTGGCCTTCGTTATTTAACGATTGCATCATCGCTGTCCAAAAATGCCACGCTTGCCAGACCTATAATCAGAAAATACGGTCACACCCTGCTCGTCTTCACCCTGTGGTCTCCATTGGTCCTTTTGTGAAATGGGGCATCGATTTCATGACATGTCACCCCCACTTGGCCGGGGGGCATGGATACATTATCGTAGCCGTAGATTATTTTACGAAATGGGCTGAGGCGATGCCGACATTTGACAATACTGGAAAGACCACAGCATTATTCATTTTCAATCACATCATAGCTCGTTTTGGTGTTCCTCAGGCTATCGTTACTGATCACGATAGTCACTTTAGAAACTTCATGATGTCCGAACTCACTGAAAAGTTGGGTCTTCTCCATGAAAACTCAACACCCTATTACCCACAAGCCAACGGCCAAGTCGTAGCGATTAAAAAAGTTCTCAAAACCATGCTTCGACAAATGATAGGGATTCACAAAACAAGTTGGCATACAATGTTGTTTTCAGCCATGTGGGCTTACAGGACATCCGTCAAGTCTGCTATTGGGTTTACAACTTTTCGGTTAGTCTATGGTTTGGAAGCCATTCTCCCGATCGAATGCGAGATACCCTCTTTAAAACTAGTTGTCGAACTCCTACCAAACACTTCTGCCGAAGAAGAATGTCTATTGTACCTTATGTGATTAGATGAAACTCGACGTGATGATACCCTAGTCATAGAAACCTAGAAGAAACGTGTCAAGGCCCAATACGACAAACGTGTCAAGCCTCATGTTTTCTCTGAAGGGGATCTAGTTCTCTTGTACGAACAAGATCGAGATCTGCTAGGGGATGGAAAATTCGAAGCCATGTGGCGAGGCCCTTATATCGTTAAATGAGTTTTGGAAAAAGGATCCTACGAGTTAGTAGATTACGATGGTATCCCTTTGAGTGAACCTAGAAATGGGTTGTACTTGAGGAAGTACTACGCATAAGATCACCTATGCATGAGTACTTGTATTTTTATTGTATCATACTTCTTTTGTGTTACTATAATTTTCTTTTTCGTTATCTGTTCTCTACCCTTATGTTTTGTTGTGTTTGATTTCCAGATATCGGAGTCTTCACCACCCTACCTTGGCTTCGCTAATGGCGCTAGTCGTAGTACTCGGAACCTTGCTTCCGCTTCATGGGAAATTTATGCCCCTACAAACAAACTTGTCTCTTTACGAGGTGTATGCCTCGGCCGAGAGACCAACAATATTGTAGAGTATAGCGCCATTATCGAATGATTGATTGATGCTATCTCACTCAGTATCCGTCGCTTGGTTGTACGATTCGATTCACAACTCATTGTGCTATAGTTAAGTAATATCTATACTATTCGAAGTCCTACTTTGTTACGGGTGTATTTGCGAATTCGCCTCTTGGAACGTTACTTTGATTATATTGAATATCAACATATTCCTAGATGTTTAAATACATTAACTGATGCATTACCTAACTATGTTTTAGATAGGCATTTGGGTCATTTATAAATCAATCACATCATGAGCATCACACAACACAAGATAATCTGGTAGAAGCCATATGTATATATAACGATCAAATTTTTTTTTACAAAAAGTTCTGTCCGAGGACCAAAATTTCAAAAATTGAAGCTCATAGCTTCTACAATATGACATCATGGATGACGTTCACAGTAACACATGACTGCCTGGGCAACCCTATGAAGTAGTCGGACAATGGACTCTGACACTCCAACTGTATGACGCTGATATCGTCGTGGAACCTCTCCAAGAGGCATGTCTGGAATGTTGTTGGCAGCCAATTCACATTTTTCCACTATCCTATAAGTTGACTACACCAATGTTTTGCAAACATCAATTTTTTTCGTCACAATTTTTGTGACATTTGCACATTTACCTTCGTTTTGTTTTCACGACTGTAAGCGTGAAAACTTGGTCTTTCGTAGTCGCATTGAAATCATTATTTGAACTGTCGTTATCCTTGTCAATATGCCTATTGCACTTACATTTCACTTATCATTATGCAGCTGGAAAAACTTTTGATCTGTACTCATTGGACATTCTTGTATTGATCGTGTGACTTCGTTTTATTGAGTTTGTAATGTATTGGCATTTGGATTTGCATTTTATTTGACATACTTGACCATTGGTTTCATGAAAGTATATAGGTGTTATGGTTAAATCCTTTATATATATCTTTTAATATAATGCCTATGTTCATTTTTTCAAAACTATTGGCATGTTGATGATATGAAGACCCATTGGCACATTGGTTAAACTATTGATATAAGCTAATACATTGGCGCATGGTCAAACATTTGGTAGTGGTTTCAAATTGAATGTTGATGGTTCAAAACTATGGCATAACGTTGATTGCGCGCGTTGGTTTATACACTTACCATTTCATTGGTTAGCCAAGTGATATGATTGTTGAACCATATTATAATGGGTTGAACAACTATGAAAGTCGATGGTTGTACCTTGGCAATAACTATTATGCATGGCAGAGATAAGCTCCACCACCTTCGCACGATGACATTAATTCCTATCCCTTATCCCTATTTCATTTTTGTTAGCATTGGTAACCCTTCGTGCACTCTGCTCCTGTGTATGCTATGACCCAAACCCTAGCTCTTTCACCGTGTGCTCGGCTCCATGGCACCGGTGGTACGAATCGAACCAAACGACAGCCAAGCCCTGTTGTTATTTGATAATGCCCGGAATGACTTGGAGGATAACGGTTGGCTCACCTTCATACAGCGATTCGAGGGTTTTAATCTCTGTGTTGCATAGCAGTTCACTCTGACGTTTGATGGTTGTAGAGCCAAGGTGGGTGGCATCCAGTTGGAAATTGATGAGAAGTTTATTAGTTTTGCTACAGGGTTACCCTCCTCGGGACAACGTTTCTTCAAAAATTCTAAGGTCGAGGAGGTGCCATGGACGCTACTGTTTGTCTCCCGAAAGGTCACCTCTTGTGACAGAGGTATGCCCATATCTTCACTTAAACCATGATGGCATGATACTTTGATGGTGGTCAAACAGTTCATGACCTGTGAAGGTCGATATGGACTCGTGTTTCTCTACCACCTGCGTTTGCTAATGAATTTTATAGGATACTCGTTGAATATGCCCTTTTACTTTCAGCGTAGCCTATATAAAATGTCTAAAAGGTTTAAAAGGGAGAAGGTCGACAGTAGTTTGTTCCACCATGGACTGATTAAACTTATCATTGTTTATCACTTGAGTTTACACAGTGATAGTTGGAGAGATTTCGTCGCTCGAAATGGTTTTGATGACACAGACCCTATCCAGGTTGACAAGCCTGTGGTTATGGAAGCCAAGGTCGAGCCAACCGTGCCCTTCCATGTCCTACTGCCATCTCCTAAACCCTCAGCCGACCCCAATGTTGACTTACCAAACGTTGTAGCAGAGAAAGCCGAGGCTATTAAAAAGCCTGCTAGCAAAAAGACCAAGGAAAACCCTACTGTTATTGCTACGGGTAAAAAGAACGCTCGTCTTATTTCCAGGATGGCAAGGAATAAACCTAAACCCTCTGTTTGGAAGAAGCCCATCATCCTTAGCGACGATTCGGATTCTAACATAGAACGTTTTCTAGCCAGTGAGTACCGTTACTCACAGGGTTTATGCCCCAAACCACCTTATGATTTCGTGACGAATCTTCCCCCTTGCCTAAGGAATAATCCTAGCTACCCCAGTATCAAACTGCCTAACGAAACCCTTAGCAATGTAATCAAACCCTCACCTGTGCTTTCGAAACCCATACGGTCGTCCTGTGAACAATGTGATTTGTGGTTGGAACAATACTACATCGACGTGCCCATACTTCAATCGAAAATCCAATCACTAGAAGATCAAGTTGCAGTATTGACCAGTCAAAGAGACAAGCTCCAAGCAACTGATAAGAAGAAGAAGACAACTGGCACCATCACTTTCAAGAATGTTGAATCAGCCACAACTGTTATCAACTCCAAACTGTCATGATTAAGTTGTTTGCTCGCCATACAGGTATGGATTTTGATATCGTTTAGTTCTGTGAATGACCAGGATTAATATAGTGATTGGAATTTGGTTTTTGAATAGCTCTGTTTATATTTCGAAATGGCTCTGTCATAATGTGTTCATCCTGTATACATTTCTCTTTGCTAAAAATAAATGAAATTTTGTTTTGAATACATGATTTGATCATTCCCAGTTTAGCTATTGATAGATTTTTATTGGATTTGAATGGTTTTCGTTTGGATTTGATTTGTTCATTTGTTCGATTAAGTTAACGAAACTAATGGTTTTCTTTCAATTGAATTCGTTTTGTATCTATTCTGAACAAGAAGTTTTTCGTGCTCAATTTAGAATACGATCACGTTTGGATTTGATTTCGTTATGGTTCATATGTTGTGATTGGCAAACGATTTCAATGAGTTGGGTTGTCACGATCTTTTAATATATGATCTGTCATGTAATATTCTAAGAATAGGAATACAAATCTATTCGCTTTCAATTTGGAAAGAATTACTCTGTTTCTTATGAAAATAATGCTCTCATTTAAGCCTGTGCAAATATGCCCGAATCGTGGAATGGCTTTGATTCATAATAACTATGTTAAAACCTTAACTGTTCGATTCGCTCTTATTCTGATTGGATTATCCCATATCTCGAGTTGGAAAGATTGTTTTATAATTATTGCTCTGTTTGATTTGTAAAACTAAATGGTCAACCCAGGTTATCTCTATCAAATCCGGTTATTATTCGCTTGAATGGAACGATTTTGATCAAAGTCAATCAATCTTGTTTGCCCAATTTGCAATAACCAATGATTGGATAATTCTTACGAAATCTGTTACCGATTAATTGATCCTGTTATGATTTCATTTGAATTGATTTGCGTGCCAGTTTGAGTTAATCCACTCATGGCAATTATCATTTGCTATGTCATTGCAGTTATAATGATTTGAAAATAATATTGTTGGATTCGATCGTGTCTCCGGTTGATAGGGAAGCATAACAATTGTCCATGATTTGTTTTGATTATATCAATTTAAAATTGATACCAAACGATTACACAGCTATAGATTATGATTCTGTTCGTTCGATTTTATGGTAACAAAAGAAACATAGTACGCATATCTTTGTAACCATTTGATTGATCATGATCCTGTTTAATCTCGAATGGTGTAACAATTTCAAATTGATTGATTCGATTTCGAATAACTATTGGATGTTAATTGAGTTTAATTCTTTAAAAGTTTTTCAATCTATTTTAATGTTGATTCTGTGTCTTGTTTAGACTAGCTACAGAATTGCAAGATTCTGTAGCTAGTCTATAGAATTGGATTTTTATCATTTTTTAATAAAGGATCCTTCTAACTTGTCCATTTTTTACCCTTTTCAGGTAAATTCAAATTGCATGGGATATGCTGGATAGTCTGGGGGATATTTGTGTGTTTAGTTTTATTGTAGGTTCCTAGTTTAAGTTGAACTTGGGATATCTTACCAGATTTTATGAAATAGTTTTGATAACTTCCACAGGGAGGTTTTACCTTGTGGAGAACCTTTAAATACTTATTATTTTTGTAATAAGGATCATCCTCACTTGTGGGAGGACTAGGCTATGTATTTTTAATACAAACTGAGACAGAAGTTGATGTTTTGCTACAACTTTCGCTTTTCATAATATCAATCTTTTGTTTCAAGTTTTTGCATGTCATTTGTAATCGATTATAGACTACTTTAGCTATCATAGTCTATTTCTGAATGATATGATTTAAATTAATGTGATCCATATCTGATTTCTTCCATTACTTTAAAAATACAACAATTACTTTGTTAAGTTAATGAATGACAGATTTCTCTTCTTCATCAATTGAATTATTTAGTATAAATCTTTGCATACAGGTTTATCTAACTGTGGAGATTTATAAATCATATGATTGTTGTGATTTTTATGTCTTGTTTGTCCTGGAATCATACTTGAAGAGAACTGTAGATATCGTTTACGAGAAGCTCTTGGATAATTCGGTGCGGGTTTCCTCCCTTCGATCAACTAGCACAGTCATCATACATAGGGCAAATCTGGAGCATTTCTCCAGGTCAGTTTGCGATTTATTTTCATTAATTTCTGTAGTATTATATTAGTATTTTAGTTAGATATATTTGTAGTTCAGTTTAGTGATTTAGTTTACTTAGTTTTTTTGTTTTATTTCTGTTCATAAAATTATAAAATCAACAAAAAATATCCTTCTCTGTCTTAGGGAAGAATATAAGTGAGTTTTCCAGGTTTTATTTAAATCTGTAAATTGTAGATATTGTACATTTTGTGAATGAGTTATATTTCCGTTAGTAGTTAGATATTTTATTAGTTAGAGTTAGTTTAGTATTAGTTAGTAGATTATATATATAGAGTAGTTAGATTAGTTTAGTTTGTTTAATAGTTAATTTTAGTAAGATTAGTTTAGTTTGTTTTAATAATTAGTTTTAGTTTAGTTTGTTTAATAGTTAGTTTTAGTTAGATTAGTTTAGTTTGTTTTAATAGATAATTTTAGTTAGATTAGTTAGTTTAGAATGATTTTTATTTTGTTTTCCTAGGACCTTAGATTGGCTAACAGAGCCGCTAAACTCGTCAGGGTGGTTCATCCCAAACGGCTTGGGTTATTAGACAACCCCAGACCGGTTCCACTCTCTCAGTTGACGGACGGTCGATTTCGCCCGTCAACAAATGGCACTAGAAGGAGGGCATGAATTTAATTAATGGCATGAGGTGGTCGCAAGACTCCTCCACCACCTAATTGCTCACCTATAGTGACTAGAAGCCATTCAAACGATAATATTCCCCCTCAAACAACAACTACTTCAACCGATGATCCACAGATCATAGTTGAGCCAACAACACGTAATCCTACAGGTGGTGACATATAAGAGATTGTCTATCAATCTCTTATTAAAACACATAGTGCCTTAGCCCGTTTGAGGCAACCAAACCGTCCATGGGGTCAACCTTTGGACTTCTCTGATATCAGAGAACAATTAGGTGACACTAACCTCACTGTAAATCCTACGGATCCAAATTCAAATCCTGCTGCAGGAGGATCCGGGATACCCCCTTCACCACCTCCATCATCTCCTTCCTCTTATGGAGGAGATTCCTCTAATGAAGGAAATTCCCCTTCTCAGCCTTCCACACCCACTACCCCAATGGAAAATCAAAACAACCTTGCTATACCCTGGCTTGATCAGGATGCCATAGCCGTACCTTGAGCTCAGCACCCTCTACCTAAACACCCGGAGAAATGGCTTCCCAAGTTTGACCCTGACTCAAAACAGATCGTTGAAGATCACATTAAAAAGTTTATATTAGCCATAAGACTCCGCAATGTCGAACATGAAGGTGTTGTCTATAGGTTGTTCCCGTATACTTTCGAGGGCAATGCATCCACATGGTACTTTGCCCAACAACCCCATACCATCGTGTCTTGGGAAAAATTTGAGTCATGCTTTTTGGAAAAGTTCGGAGACGGTAAACCTCTGGAAGTCCTAGTCATAGACCTTTCTAGCTTAAGAATGAACCCAAAATAAAAAGTGAAATACTTTAATCAAAGATTCTTAACACTTAAAAATCGAATCCCTACAGATTCTATGCCTGCTGAGAGTCTGATAATAGCATACTACACCAAAGCTTTTCATCAAAGTATAGCTATTTGGGTTAAACGATCTAAGAAAGCCACGTTGCTAGAAGCCTTCGAGGAGGCCAGTCAGATTGAAAAAGACATACTTAGTCTTAAGGACTCTACTAGCAACGAAACTGAGACTAGTTCTTCTTCTGAAAAGAAGATTGAAATCCTCCCCAGACCCACTCAAAGTAAAACACAACCAGAAAACTCTGATTTGGAAAACCTAACTAAAGTTGTTCAAAAACTGTCAAATCAAGTTATAGACTTGAAAAGGTCAACTGAAGAAGCTTCCTCAAGCAAAGGACCTTACAAGTCCCCGTTCCGGAAGCCTTTTCCCACCAACCGACATAATCCAACCACCGAAGGCCTTAATCTATAAAGTTTGCAATGTGCCCTTCAAATAATTCTAGAAGCCCAAGATAACTTGATGCCTCCTGAGATTCCTAAGGAGGTAGTTGAACAAGAAACAGTTCAAGAAGAAGAGTCTTCTCCAAACATTTTTGGACACTTCTCGGATAGCATCTTTCAAGCCAACTTCGAGACAGTTCATCCTTATAATACCAGGAGTAAGACAACAAACAAACCTTCTACCTAAAATACTACAACTTCGCCTCCAAAGCAATCTAAATCAGCTGAGACCTAACAGATTAATGTGAACCCTAACTTAGATTATGATGTTGTTGAAGATCTTAAAAAGTTAAGGGCTAACATTTCTATTTATGAGTTATTGAAGTTTCCATTTTTGTTATAAAAAATGTTGCAAAATATCTCAGAAAATGGCAAAAATGGTAATTCTAATAGTAGCAAGGTTGTGCAAAACAAAGTTCCCTAGAAGTCTTCCACTAAAAATAATCCTGATCCTCAAGATAAAGGAAGCCTTTCTGTAAGTAATGTAAATAATGTAAATAATGTATATAAAGTAGCTTTAGAAACTGCGAGTAAAAAACCACAAGCTAGCACTCACAAAAATGTACCTCCATTTCTATTAACTTTCGAGATATTTAATAGAAACGTGCACAATTGTATGGTAGACTCAGGGGTGTCATCCAATGTGATGCCTTGGTCTGTGTGCCAGAAGATTAACGTTGAAGTTGAACCCTTGAATTTAAAAATCATACAACTTGATCGAACAAATGTCAATGTTATATGCGAACTAAAGAATGTGCTTATTAGATTATAGTCTAACCCCGAGGTTCATCAAGTTATTGATATAATTGTTGTGGATATTCCAGAAGCGTATGGTCTGTTTTTAAGCAGGGACTGGTCAGAGAAGCTACATGGTTATTTCGCAACAGATTGGTCCCATCTATGGCTTCCAGAGAACGGAAAGCCTAATAAAATCAGAGTAAATCGTGAGCGCTACCTTAAGCTCACGGTCACTGATTTGAACGATCCCAACGAACCATATACACCTCCTACTGATTCACCTAAAGTACAAGGAATGGACACCTTCTTTGGCAAATTCATGGCCGAGGCTTCACCTATCACCAATCCAGAACAAAAGTCCGAGATTGTAGCATATATGCAGCCAACAGCTTCCACGCCAAGATCCCATGTACCCGATGCAAATCAAATTTGGTCTCTTTATTTCGACGGTTCAAAGTCCAAAGAAGGAGCCGGAGCAGGCTGTGTTATTATCGATCCGGCAAGTAACAAAATATTGATAGAATGTAGGCTAGAATTTGAATGTACTAACAATACTGCAGAATATGAGGCTTTACTGCAAGGTCTCAGAAAAGATTTGGATATGAACATTCAAAATTTAACCATATTTGGCGACTCTGAAATAGTGGTTAGACAGGTAAGAGACTCTATCCACTGTCTGTCTTTGCATCTCAAAAGATACCAGTCTGAGGTATGGAATTTAATGAATAAATTTTTCGCTTTCAATATAAATTCTATTCCTAGATTGAATAACTCTGAAGCAGATTTATTAGCTAATGTAGCTTCTAAACTTCTTCCTGTAGAAGGCTTGTCCCCAGATGCATTCTCAGTTGAGCTGATGTTTCGACCATCCATTCCCGACAACATCATGAACTGGAGAGTATTTGACGACGATCAACAGATTATTAACTTTCTGCACATGGAAGAAACCTTTCAAGGCACGGTGATAGACAAACACACGCACGACGACAATTTGCGTGATTTCACAGTAATACCAAATCCAAGAACTCTTGAATCTTCATCGGATATGGTAAACTCGATCCCTAAATCTGTAGTTAGACTAGAGAAGTTTTACGATTTTCAAGATAAATTTAAAAAGACGGTCAATTGTAAAACCAATAGTTCCTCGTTATCTTATGAAAAAGTGAACTTAGGAACTAATGAAAATCCTCAGTGCATTAATCTAGGGTTGGGGTGTTCTCAACAAGAAAAAGATGCATTCATTAAATTGTTCAAAGAATTTAAAGATGTCTTTGCATGGATGTATGATGACCTTAAAACTTTCAACCCTAACATCATACAACATGTCATCCCTACGAAGCCCCAAACCTTACCCTTTCAACAAAAACTGAGGAAGATGCACCCCAAGATCGAACCGACTGTTCAAAAAAAATTGAATAAACTCCTAAATGCTAAGATAATTTTTCCTGTTAGGCACACTCAATGGGTTTCCAACCTCGTCCCTGTCTAAAAGAAAAATGGGGAAATTCGACTCTGCGTCGATTTTCGAAACCTTAATAGAGCGTATGATAAAGATAACTATCCTGTCCCGCCCATGGAATAGATCCTTCAACAGGTATCTGGTTTTGAGAGGCTGTCCTTACTGGATGGTTCCTCAGGATACAACCAAGTCCTGATGTCTCCACCAGACCAACTAAAAACTACCTTTCGTACCCCGTGGGGCACTTATGCTTATCGCAAAATGCCCTTTGGATTGATTAATGTTGGAGCCACCTTTCAGAGAGAAATGGACATTGCTTTTCGAGGCTTAATCAATCAGTCCGTCGTAGTTTACTTAGATGATGTGACTGTATTTTCTAAAAACAAAAATGATCATCTAGCTCACTTACGAGCCTTCCTACTGCGATGTCGCAAATATGGAATCTCCTTGAATCCCAAAAAATCCATCTTTGCAGTAGAACATGGTAAACTCTTAGGATTCATTATGTTTATTGAAGGGATGATTATTGACCCTGAAAGGACGCAAGTCATCGCAAAAATTCCCCCTCCTACATCCAAAAAATCTATGCAGTCTTTCTTAGGCCAAATTAACTTCGTGAGAAGATTCGTCCCTAGCTTCTCTGAAATGGTCAGGCCTTTACATAATTTGATTAAGAAAGACACCCAATATCACAGGGGACCCCTAGAAAATCAAGCTTTTAATGCAATAAAGAAGGCTATAATAGACGCTCCGTCTCTCATGAGCCCATATTTTTCTAAAGACTTTACACTCTACACTTTTGCTTCTGACCGTTCCTATGCCGCCGTCCTAACCCAAAACAATGCCGAGAACAATGAAGTACCCATTGCCTTTATGATCTCTGCTTTCAAAGGCGCTGAACTTAATTACCCAGCGGTAGATACACAAGCCTACGTTGTTTTCAAAGAAGTTAATCACTTCCGGTCCTATCTTTTGAAGTGAAGGACGAAAGTCATTGTCCCCTACCCAGCCATGAGGAACCTGTTAGTGTAGAAGGAACTAGGAGAAAAGAGGGCCAACTGGGTCACCTCCTTACAGGAGTACGATTTAGAAATCACCCCAGCTCAGATAGTGAGAGGCCAAGGATTATGCAAGTTAGTTGCTGATTCCACAGCAGGACAGCAAGAAGAAAGCGATACGTCAAAACTAGGGCAAAGTGATCAAAGTTTAATCTGTTGTGCACAAAGCCCAGTTAGTCCTTGGTACGACGATTTAAGATTCTGTCTTGAAAATAGGTCAGCCCCTCGTCACCTAGACCCCTCTAAAATAAGAGTGTTGAGATTAAAGTCTGCCTCCTTTCATCTGGTTAATGGTATTCAGTTTCGTTAGAGTTTTGACGGCGTACTAATGCACTGTCTCGAAAAAGACAAAACAGAAAAAGTCTTGCTAGAGTTGCATGCAGGAGAATCTAGTGGTCATTTTGGTGGTGACACCACTGCTCAAAAGGTTTTAAGAGCTGGTTATTACTGGCCCACGCTTTTTGGAGACGCCCATGATTTCTGTCGTAAATGTATCATCTATCAGAAAGCATCAGGGCGGTTACAAAAACTGGCCTTTCCTTTGTAGCCCGTTACAGTAGATTCTCCTTTTCAGCAGTGGGGCCTTGATATCATAGGTCCAATCAACCCTTCGTCCTCACAAAAGCACAATTTTATTGTGACAGCCACAGATTACTTTACTCGATGGTATGAAGCTGTTGCATTAAGAACTGTCAACACCAGTCAGGTAATTGCCTTTCTAAATTCAAATATTATCACTCGCTTCGGTATCCCTGACTGTTTAGTTTTCGACAATGCTTCTTACTTTTCCTCTTTTGATATGAGCGAGTTCTCTTTGGAAAAAGGAATTAAGTTGAAGTATTCTGCTAACTATTACCCCCAGGGAAACGGATTGGTAGAATCGACAAACAAAAACTTGATTAAAATCATCAAGAGAACGGTGGTTGAAAATCACAAGAATTGGCACAATGCATTGTTGAATGCGCTATGGGCCAATAGGGTAACACCAAAAGATGCTATAGGTAACTCCCCCTTTTTTCTCGTATATGGTAGAGAAGCAATTCTGCCACCTCACATTCTTCTTTCTTCACTTCAGTTGTCACAGAAAGTGCAAGAAGAAGATTGTCCCCCTTTACAAAACCGAATTAACGCTTTGATGAAGCTAGAGGAAGTAAGAGCCCAAGATAAACGAAAGTTAGATCAACATCAACAATTGGTTAAAAGCTGGTTCGATTCCAATTCTTCTTATGATAGGAATTTTGAAGCAGGCGATCTCGTCTTGAAGTGGGACAAACCACATGAGGGAAAGGGAGAGCACACAAAATTTCAAAACTTATGGCTTGGACCATTTTTAATTGCTGAAAAGTTGGGTCCCAGTTCTTTTTGATTGCAAAATCTTGAGGGGCATCTTGACACCTACCCGGTGAATGGCCAAGCCCTGAAGAGATACTTTGCTTGATAAATACCCTTGTATATTATGTATATATTTTGCTTTTGTTTGCTTTTTCGTTTTCTTTCTGTTTTTCGATTTTTCTTTGAATTTATCAGTTTGTGTTTCCTTGAAGTACACATACCTGTACACTGAGCTATGCAGATAAAGACAATAGAAATTTCCTTCGCTGAAATAAATTCTGAAAAATTTGTACAAACATCAATGATATATTTCTGAAATTTATGTTGTAAAAGTCTATTGTTTGAAAGAAGATGACTAATTTAGATCTCTGAGAAAAGCTTGTCATGATCATCTATTATATTTTTACGCTGTCCCTATTCCGTAAAGGAATGACTCAGAGGATATCTCCCTGCCTTAGGAAGTTGTTTTTGTAAATAAAACATCTCTAGATCTAAATAAAGGACAGTTCTAAAAAATTCTGATGAGGTCTGAAAAATATGTTAAAATATCATGATTTTCAGCGTCACCCCGCTCAACTATATATCTATAAATGAAAAAAACAAAATAAATTATTAATAAGAGCTGTGGGAAGTTCTTGTAAACCCGTCGGGATGCTGAACAGGTCTGCTGGCAGCGAGTAAATGCATGCATGGTGCAGAGACAACTTCGTCGGGGTACTGAACAGGCCCACTGGCAGCGAAGCAATGTCGGGTTTATGAAAATTTGCAAAAAAGAAACCTCTTTAATGTCCTTTATTTTGATCCAGAACTTCTTGGCAGGATACAGATGTCAGAGTGGGTTAAATGGAAACCTTGTCTAGGCTATGGATGCCTGCTGGCAGCAGTGGCTATGCCAACAGTATTGGAGATTTTATCTTTAATATCGTGATTCGCTAGTCTTAAGACTGTTATCAGTTTTCATCTTTTGAAACACTGCTAGAATAGTTGGTTAATGATGATGTTTATACGATTTTCTGGTCGTTATTTTTGAGTTGGAATTATCTTTGTTGTCCTAATCTGAATTTGTTCCTTTTGGCAGAGATAACTACTTCTACCAGTGTGTCGCCATTGTTGGCAGCCAATTCACATTTTTCCACTATCCTATAAGCTGCCTACACCAATGTTTTTCAAACATCAATTTTTTTCGTCACAATTTTTGCGACATTTGCACATTTACCTTCGTTTTGTTTTCACGACTGTAAGCGTGAAAACTTGGTCTTTCGTAGTCGCATTGAAATCATTATTTGAACTATCGTTATCCTTGTCAATATGCCTATTGTGCCTACATTTCACTTATCATTATGCAGCTGGAAAAACTTTTGATCTGTACTCATTGGACATTCTTGTATTGATCGTGTGACTTCGTTTTATTGAGTTTGTAATGTATTGGCATTTGGATTTGCATTTTATTTGACATACTTGACCATTGGTTTCATGAAAATATATAGGTGTTATGGTTAAATCCTTTATATATATCTTTTAATATAATGCCTATGTTCGTGTTTTCAAAACTATTGGGATGTTGATGATATGAAGACCCATTGGCACATTGGTTAAACTATTGATATGAGTTGATACATTGGCGCATGGTCAAACATTTGGTAGTGGTTTCAAATTGAATGTTGATGGTTCAAAACTATGGCATAAAATTGATTGCACACGTTGGTTTATACACTTACCATTTCATTGGTCGGCCAAGTGATATAATTTGTGATTTTCCCCACACTGCCACGGAAAAAGTAGCAGTTGATTCGTTACCGGACAAATCACTTTTCCTTATAAGTACCGACAATATTTGGTACGGAGATATCATTATATATCTCCAAACTCAAACTTTCTGTCCTGCTTTGTCTAGTGCCGAACGACGTCGTGTTCGTTATCAAGCACGCAATTATATTATTCTCGGCGATATTGTTTATCGTCGAGGTGTTGACTCTGTGTTTCGACGTTGTTTAACCTTTGAAGAAGTCGAGAGAGCTTTGAATGATTGCCACTCAGGAGCATGTGGCGGTCATATGTCCGGGTATGCTACTGCTCAGAGAATCTTACGTGCAGGATACTTTTGGCCCTCGTTGTTTAAAGATTGCATCACTGCTGTTCAGAAGTGTCATGCATGCCAGACCTATAATCAGAAGATTCGGTCGCATCCCGCTCCCCTTCACCC